>MPNW01001072.1:14027-28187 GCA_011800805.1 Hirudo medicinalis
TAAACGTAAACGTAAATGTAAACGTAAACGTAAATGTAAACGTAAACGTAAATGTAAACGTAAATGCGGCGCCAAAGTACGCAAAAACACGAACAAAGAGAAACAGAACAGAATCCAAACCTCGACCTCTTTAACACTGACACGAAAACGACGCTCTCTTGCCTGTCTGCTTCCCGCTCGAATAAATAGAAACGCGACCGACAGACGAACGCCACCGACTACTTGGCGGCCCTGTTCCTCAGCACTCTCCGCAAGACCTTCACCTCCCCTTCGGGCGGGCAGGGGGCAGAGGGCGAGAAGGCCGCGTGTCGGTCGAGGTGCTCCTTTTCCGGGGCCCTCTCGCCGGACTGTCTCCGCGAGGAGGCCTTGTGCTTGTTGAAGAAAGTGTTCGACTGGGCGGTCAGCTGCAGCTTTATGGCCTGGGCGTTCATCCTTTCGAGGGCCAGCAAATCCCGGAGAGACTTCATCTTCGAACTCTTCAGAAGGATTGCGACCTTCTTGCGACCCTTTCGGTCGGAGGGCACCTCGACGGACGGGTTCGATTTTGGGGCTCCGACATCGTCGACCGCAAGCCCGGCGGATCCGTTTTCGACCGCCGAGGCAGATTTCGAATCCCGGCCGTCGGCAGCGGGGTCGATTTTGACCGGCCTCTGGTCGATTTTGTTGGGGTCTCTTTGATGGCTTGCCTGGTCCTGAGCAAAGGATGACTTCGAATCAGACGACAAGGGGTTCGTGCCGGCCTTGAACGGTGATTTGAGGAAGGGCTCGCCGCAATGTCCCTGGAAAAACTCCGGATTGAAGATGGAGTTGGAGCAGTTCTTCGAGAGAACCTCGAGCATCGGATTCTCCGATTCCCTGGTCGTCTGGCGCCTGGAAATGCCGAGCTGTCGGGAGATCTCCCGACTTAACTCCTCGAAGGTGTTGAGACTGCGGTCGTCGGCGTGCGGCACGTACTTGCAATTCTCGTTGTTCACGGAATTGCGATGCTTCTCCTTCCCGAATTCCTCGACCTCGATGAGACCCCTCTTCCTCTTGGTGATGTTTCCGGGCTTGTGGGTATTGCAGACCTTCAGTGGCTTCGGGCAGATGGTCTCGGGGACAAATTCCAAGGGGGACTTTTCGCACTCTACTTTCCGATGCTGATTTCGAGACTTCAATTCTGCCTCTTTGTCCTTCTCCTCTTTAACGTCAGGTCCCCGATCGTCGTCAGCGGAAGGGCCGGAAACGGGACGATCCGAAGCCCCTTCGGGCTTTCCAACTTCCGACTCGTCCTCTTCTTCTCCGTCACATTTTATGACGACCTCTTCCATCCTCACTTGGGTGTTAAACTTGAGGAGAGCGGTGCACATGGACTGAGCCCACTTGACGTGAAGGACGGGAGTCTGGCTATCCTCTTCCCAGCAGCACATCCCGTCGTAAAATCGGAGAAAGTCGGCAAATCCTCTCGGGCTCCTGCACAGCGGCATTTCCGCAACTTCCGTCTCGACGTCGCTTCTTCCGACGCCTTTCCCTTCGACGTCCGGGCACGGGGTCGCGTCCTCGACGATCGACTTCTTGAGGAGGTTGATGAATGCCTCGTTGGCAACTTCGTAGAACCTTTTGTAGACTTCCTCGTCTTCCTTGCCGTAGTTGTAGCTGTCGATCGATTTGGCACAATTTATACGACGACGGCGAAAGGATTCGAAATATTAATGATGATAAATCCATAAAAGTGAGTGCATCGATAAATATCGTACAATATTAATGACGGCAACAACGCTACGACCATCTCTCACTCACAGGCTGATGATGTCGGCGGCGTCGGCCCAAGACCGGAAGGCCTCGCTGCCTCTGCTCTTTCTCAGGAAATATTCCCCGAGTTCGAGGTGGGGGTAGACAAGGCGATTCTTATAGAGCTCCTTTGCAACCCGGACGGCCTGTCGGAGCAGGTCCAGGCACTTGTCTTCCTCCTCCACGAGGCTGACGACGTGAGGGGTCTTCGGATGGTAGGGGATGCTGGACGAGGCTGCCTCAAGTTTTGCAAGTTCAATGAGGGCCATTGGAAGCCTTATTTTGAATGACAAATGTTCAAAATTATTGTTATTATTGCTATTGTTATTATTATTATTATTAAATAATATTGTCAGGAGTTCATCTTCATAGCATCTCAACAACCTTTTTAACAGACCCTCTGCATGTAGAAACCACATGAGTTCCTGCAATTTAAGAAATGAAATATTATTATCATCATTATTATTATCATTATGAAATATTATTATCATCATCATTATTATTATTATTATTATTATTACTATTATTATTATCGACATCATTAACATTAACATAGCAACAACAAGAAGAACTTCTCTCGAATCACAGACTACAGTGCAACAGAGCACACACACACACACAAATACACTTGCACGCACGCACAATAAAACACCAACCCTTTTAATCTGGAGCAGCCTGGACGACTTGACCTCTCCGTCGATGCAGGGGTTGAGTTGAGAAGCGAGGAGGGCAGAGGTCATCGTGGCACTGCACCGGACGGGGGAGTCGGACGAGTAAATCCACTTGTTGCCTTCGGCCGGGATGGGGGAGCCCCTCCTGTCCTCGTTGCACTTGCCTGACGGGAGAAAGGACGCACGGACGCATGAGCAATGGAGGAAATGCGAATTACAAATTACGAACCTAATTAAATCGTAATTACAAATGTAAATATGTTACAATTGTTATAATTTATAAAATTATTACGACTGTTACGATCATATACGACCGAGCTTAATGGCAGCAAGAGGAAAGACAAAACTTTTATTTTACAACATTAAAAATTATTTTTAACAATTGTCGAGAGTGACGAGATTAACGACAATAACGACCGGTCGCACTCGACAAACCCGGCCCCCGTTAACCTCGACTCCACCCACCGTGCCACGTGACCTCCATGCTCTCGGCGGCGCCCGAGTCCCCGAACTCGATCCAGCTGTGGTCCTCGGACATGACCATCCTCACGTCCTTCACGTCCAGCAGTTGGCAGGCCGCCACCACGGAACTAGTCACCCCGAACGAGTCCAGCTTGTGTTCTGAGATGAATTAATTTAATTATTAGTTTATTTATATTATAATGTTAATTATTAGTACAATTTAATTATGATTAATTTTGATTAATTTATTTGTATATTGTATATTTGTATATTAATATTGTAATATTAACATTAATATTAATATTACAATAATAATAATAATATTAATTGTTAATATAATTTAATTATTAATTCATTTACATTATAACAAAATATAAATTATTGATCTAATTTAATATCATTAATCAAGCTGATCGATTAATCGTTCGAATGTGATTTCAATAAAGTGAATGGCAAAAATCGATTATCCGTTGCATTTCATTATTCGTCATTTTCGTATTATTTCCTTAACAACGACAATACGACCGTGACATCGTTGAATCCCTGACGACAAAATGAATTAATTTTTGTAATTGAGTTTACATTGTTGAATCTCAAAAAATCAACCGAATAATTTTAAAGAGAAAAACTAAAAATTAAATTCACGACGAATCGAACGCAAATGCTGATCTTTACGCGAGACAGATGACACTCTCACCGGTCAGAAGACTGTACAGATACTGCATCCTCAGCTTGTCCTTCCTGTAACTTCTTGCAAGCTGAATCCACACTTTGTCTGCCACCAACCTGACCTCTGCCCTTCTGGAAGAACACTGAGACTCGGAGGTGTCTTCGTTTTGGATGGACGAATTTGATGGTGTCTGGGTCTTCAGATTCTGGTGGAATTTGTGGTAGAGTGACTTCATGGCTTCGAATCTGATGGTCGGAAAAGTTCTTTCGTCGGATGATTTAGGGTCTTCGCTTTCCTGACCGGTGGAGTCTGCTTCGGCGAGGGCATTCTCGAGCGCGCCGAGGACCAGCGAGATGAGCGTCAGGTCAGGTTCGCCATCTACTGGTGATATTAAAGCTTTCAAGCATTTGACGGCGTCGTTCGAAGAATTGATTGGAAATAAATGACTGTACTGCTTTAGATTCAATAGTGACGCATCATCAGTCGCTCGTTTTAATCTGACAACCGGTTGTTGATTGAGAAAACGTCTTTTACGCACTAACATCTTCCTTTCCGCCATTTCCAAATTTAACTGTGTAAACAAAACAATGAGAAGTTGACTCACCTTCGTGTGAATCACTAGTTTTTTTATGTCAGTATTTTAGTTTATTTATAAAGAAATGTTTTAGTTTGATGAAGATATTCTTAAATTACGAAAACAAAATTATTAAAAAAATATCTTACAAAAAAATATAAATACAGAAATCAAAACATGATTTTTCTAAATAATTTTTACCACTTAAAATTTGTTAAGCAAAGACTATCGACGAAATCAACGTAAACATAAATATCCAACAGTCGTATCGTAACTGAGCATTGAGTAGGGCTATTTGCAGAGTGTTCTGCTATTATTTACACGTTTTTGTACTGTCTTTTTGTGCGCCAAGATCGCAGATGGCCGATCTCAAGAAAAAATGTGATTTCGAAAAGGATTCAAATTATGCAGGATTGTCAAATGATGAAGTCAAACAGTTGAAGCAAGTAATGAAGAAGGCACAGGTAACATTCAACATCTATGTTAAACTGCTGTTTTAAATGTCTAAACCGATTTACATTTTGATCTGCTTGCTTTTGTAATGTAAATGTCATGCATTTAGGAGTTTGAAGTCTCAGAAGAAAAGCAGCTGATGAGGTGAGCAAACATTTTAGCAAGTCAAATCATTAGTTTAACTCCTGAGAAATAACAATTCAATTTGAAATGTGATTAATCTGAATGCTAAACAAAATGGTCATCTGAATTCCTCCTCAAATCATTCATTTCAAGTCGATATGTCTCAGGAACATCTGCTGATTTTTATTTTAAGTCGCATACAAATCTTACGATTGGACCGACCGAAACCGATCGGCAGACGCCATCTCGAGTGCTCGCGTAAATGTAAATGTAAAACGAATGCATTGCAGGCTTTGTAAATTTTATTGCATACATTTTACATCACTTTTGTTCTAAAAAACCAACCTGAAAGAACCAGTCAAAGACTTCGTCGAAGGGATTTCTTTTACGTGATGCTCGAGTCGTCACGACTCCTGACAAGCAATTGTAATCTAGGAGATCCTTAGACAAATGTCATGTCATGACGTAATGTCGTGTAATGTCCTCGATGGCAATTACACGAGTCAGTTGAGATGGATCCGTAGACAAATGTCATGTAATGTCATAATGTAATGTCATGTCATGTAATGTCATCGATGGCGATTACACGAGTCAGTTGAGATGGATCCGTAGACAAATGTCATGTAATGTACTGTCATGTCATGACGCAATGTCATGTAATGTCATCGATGGCGATTGTCAGTTGAAATTAGAAGGATCGGGTAGGAAATGAATTCGTGCACGTCACAAAATGTCTCGAAATGATCACGAAAACTGAGATGCCATGTGTGAATGTTTCAGATTCTGAGATTCTGTTTATTTTTTACAAATAATATCGAACGAATACATTCTACAGTCTTCTAGTTTATTAAATTCAGTTACATTTAAATTTATTAAGCATGTATTTTATTTTATTTATTTTTTTTTTATTATAAAGAGATTATTTCTTTTTATAAAATATTCACTTGAAGGAATTTACTTGCCCACGAAATAAATATTTAATTAATTAGCAGAGGCACGATCAGATGCACGCCTGGTGGCAAGATGCTCGTCTGCTGTCGGGTTTTGATTGAAATGATATTGAACTGCTGATGGTAACAACCTTTGCAGTCATGATGATGATGACGATGATGATATCGTTATCGATGATGATGACGATGATATTGTTATCGATGATGATGATGATGACGATGATATCGTTATCGATGATGATGATGATGATGATGATGACGATGATATCGTTATCGATGATGATATTGTTATCGATGATGATGACGATGATGATATTGTTATCGATGATGATGACGATGATGATGATGACGATGATATTGTTATCGATGATGATATTGTTATCGAGGATGATGACGATGATGATATTGTTATCGATGATGATGATGATGATGATGATGATGATGGTGATGATGACGATGATATTGTTATGGATTATGATGATGATGATGATGATGATGATGACGATGACGATGATGGTTGTGGCGCTAATGACGAAGATGGTGATGGTGAAGAAGAGGATAATAGTGGTGGTGATGACGGTGAAGACGATGACGATGATAATAGTGTTCGTGATGGTGATGATGATGATGATGATGGCGATAGCAGTCCTAGCAATAAAATGGTATTGTTGCACCAGCAACTGATGGGGGTCGTTCATAAATGGAAAACATTTGTTTATCGAATCGACTCCCTTCCTCAGTCCGTCCCTCACAAATCCGACCCACCCTGGGTGTTTGACGTCATTTACGGGTGCCCCTCACCCATTGACTCAGTCGGGGCCCATTGGTAAATTCATTCGATCAGCCCGAATGCTTGATTATTTAATAATAATATTAGTAATAAATTAAATTAAAATCTGTTCATTTGTCGGGTTGGTGATGTCGAAGGGCTTGCCACTGAGGTGTTTGTCAATCGATTTCAGTGTGCAACTATCGATAGATGGTGTACCGGACGAGGTATGGTGGCTGTATTTGATTTCACGGTGTCGTGGATGTGTGTGCGTGTGTACGTGCGTGTGTGCTTGTGCGCCTGTACGTGTGTGCGTGTGTGCGTGTGGGTGTGCGTGTGTTCTGTTGCAGCAACGAAAGTCGACAGAGGTCGTTGTCATTTTGGTTTTATAAATTTATGCGTTAAAAAAAAAGTTTTTGGTTTTTGTTGTTGTTGTTGTTGTTGAAATCGTGAATAAATTGCACGAGTTTCTGTTTATAAATTCATGATTTTTAAAGATCACGCTTCAAGACGATTATTTTTTTCTTTCAAGATTTTTAGAATCGAAATTTTCATGCTAATGCATCTCATTAGTAGGACATTCACTGAACTAAGTGATTACGTCAACAAGGCATTAGTCATTTTCTTTGTTGTAACTTATCATGTTGATGATGATGGTTGTGATGATGATGATGTTGATGATGATGATGATGATGATGATGATGATGTTGATGATGATGATGATGATGATGATGATTATGCTGATGTTGATGGTGATGATGTTGATGATGGTGGTGGTGGTGGTGATGACGATGATGATAAAAGTGGGTGAGTGATTAGATATATGAATGGATAGAAAGGAGGATGGATAGATAACGATGATGATGATTCTATCGATGGACGTAGTTGATGATGACGATGCCAGTAATGGTGACGACGATAATGATGATGACGATGATGACGACGACGTTGATGACGATGATGATGACGATAATGATGATGACGATGATGACGACGACGTTGATGACGATTAGTGGTGTGTAGATAACAATCACCTCTGTCTCGAGAGCACCTTCAATCAGACATCGTCAATCGATTGATGGACCATCCACCAAAACAATCCCTCTCTTTGTGTCCTCCGTGCACCTTTTTTCCAGCAAGCTGCGCGCGCACACACAACCGTCACTTGACCGATGGCTTTAATACGGCCGCCCGTCATCATTTCCGTGCTTTCCATTTTATCCCCTACGCCGACGCCGTGAAAACTCCACCATCATCAATTTTTTTTATCCCTTTGTAATTCATTTTGTTTATTTTGCATCAGGAAAACAGCTGAAAAAAATAAAAATAAAAACAAAAACAAACTAATAAATCGTTTATAAAATGGAAATGTCACGAGAACGAATGTCTCGAAAAGGCCAGGAGGAAAAAAAAAAGTTGGTGGTGGTCCATCAGTGACCACCCCGTCCGGCGCTCCAGCTCGGGAAAGATGGCGGTGGCGTTAATGATTTGAAATGAATAATTTCCCCTTTCTCCGGAATTAAATTATCTCTATTTATTTATTTCTTTTTTCTTATTTCCTTGGAAATTCCGTCGAATTTTCTTATCGAGGTTTTTTTTTTGCTGGCCTCTGATCTTTGTGTTTGAATGTCATGCCGTCTTGAATGTCATGCCGACTCCTTGGTAGCATACATACTTTGAGATGGATGGATGGATGGATCGATGGATGGATGGATGGATGGATGGATAGATGTATGTATGTATGGATGGATGGATCGATGGATGGATGGATGGATGGATCGATGGATGGGATGGATGAATAGATGCGCACGGACCTACAAGGAATAAAACCGTGCACACCAGCAGACACAAAAATAAAAAAATTTAAAAGAAAACAGAACTAATTGAATGAAGCTCCCGCATGAAAAAGCAGACGAAGAATGCAAAAGAAAAACTTGCAAATTGAAACGCATCTAAATAGAAATTGACAGTAACATTTAACAACCTCTGGTGCGGGGTACTTGAGGAAGTGACGGGGTACTTGGGGAAGTGACGGGGTACTTGGGGAAGAGACGGGGTAATAGGGAAGAGACGGGGTAATAGGGAAGTGACGGGGTACTTGGAGAAGTGACAGGGTACTTGGGGAAGTGACGGGGGTACTTGGGGAAGTGACGGGAAAAAGTCAACTCATGGGGAGCGAATTGCGTCACTTTTCCACGGTTTTCCACGGTTAGGGTTAGGTATTATTTAGTAGTGAGTTAGTAGTGTTATGCCACAAACATGCATTTGTGGATTATTATTATTATTATTATTATTATTATTGTTGTTGTTGTTATTAATATTACATTTAATTATAAATACTTGAATAGCATGCTATTATTGCATTGCAAGGATACACCGGCCTCGTTTAGGACTAATGAGCTCAAGTAAGGGTAAGGAGAGATAAGGAGGGGATAGTGCCTCCATAAATAAGGAGTGCTGGGCTAGGGATCGATAGAATGGAAGGAAGCCCAATCGGAGACTGATGGCCGGAGCTGGATATTTTTCACGGAAACCCGGGGCAGAGGGGGGGGGGGGGACGACGGAGTCGAATCGGAAATGCTAAATTCGAGGATGGAGAAAATTGGCGGCTTTCTCTTGTTTCGTTTTCAGTTTATTTTTGTTGTTGTTTCTTGGGGATTGGGTTTCTTGTTTATTGTGGTGGTTTTATCTATTTTAGTTTTTCTTTTCTTTACATTCCCCTCCTCATCTCCCTTTTCTGTGGCCACCCCACCCCCAACCCTCCCCCAAAAAAGTCGACCGACTGTTATTAACGACTCGACGAAAGACGTCTCATTTCCGGGGGACTTAAGGTAGATTTCGACGAACAATGCTCTTTCGCCTTTATTAAACTCAGTCCCCTCCCCTTCCTCCTCACCCCTAGGCACTCATCTCTCTCAATGTCCAATTTCCTCATCGACTTTCCACTGTTTCTCGATACTCCTCAACTGTCCCCAAATCTCATCCCCTCTCCCACCTCACCTCGACTGTCCCCAAATCTCATCCCCTCTCACACCTCACCTCGACTGTCCCCAACTCTCATCCCCTCTCCCACCTCACCTCGACTGTCCCCAAATCTCATCCCCTCACACCTCACCTCGACTGTGCCCACAAAGCTGACCTTCAACTCGTCCATATAATCTTCAGCCACTCAGGTAACTGTTCATATTTCGTTGGCTATTAATACCTGTTATTTGTCTGCCCACCATGTACCTCTCGTCTGCTTCCTTGTGGATTTTTGAGCATTTCCAGCACGATCTGACGGAAAAAAAGAACTTCCCTTGAGCGCCCTTACCACGGTGTTTTATGGGTTCGTAGGGACTCCATCGTTTGGATAGCCGTGCCGGAATAATAATAATAATAATAATAATAGTAATAATAGTAATAATAATAATAACAATAATAATAATAATAATAATAATAACATTTATAATAACCTTTAGAGACGACTGCTTGTAAATTGGTATTTGAGTGATATTATTGTATCGGACCTTTTGTAACGATTCGTGAACAGTCACCTGTTGATCTCTTGAAGTTAAGATCAATAATCCATTCATCCATCCATCCATCCATCAATCCATCCATACGCTCTCCTTTATTTGTGAATATCTCCTCTTTTGTTCCTTGGAAGAGATTTGTCGCTTAACGACATGATTGTTACTCCTGCGCTCGGAAAGCAAAATACGCCGTGCGCTTTGAAAGATGGCCTCCGGAGACCTGGAAATAGCGAGGAAGAGAGAGATAACGAGAAATCGAGAGGAGGATGGAGCGGGTGAGATCGCCTGGAAAACCTGGAGAGCGAGCGAGAGAGTAGGAGCATGGTTTCGGGGGAGATAAAACAGAGGACGAGGAATGCTCCGCGCAAAATGCAGACGGAGTGATGCATTTGATGGAAGCCAGTACACTGGTGGTCCAATGTAGGTCAATGCAGCATTGCGGACTGGGTGGAATGGTCCGGAAAACATACATCCATCCATTCGTTCGACGGTCGTTCGATGTTGTTTGTCGATGTCCTCGCTTCGTCGTTGTTGAACTGCTGCTGTCGATTGGAAAGAGTGAGTGAACGAACCGGAGATGGTCAGTGACAGGCCGTAGTGCAGTGCAGTCGGAGAGACTCCGTGTTTTCTGATCGTTCCTGAACGTGCCTAGTGCTCTCGAAGAGATGGAAAAACAGCATGGATTGCTACGATCGATACGTATCTATCCTACGAGCCTACTCCGTACCGGGGCTCCTATTTGGAACTGAAACGCCTCTGGAATGATGAGTCCGCTGCTGCTTCATCTGTCATCCATCATCCGAACGAGGTAAATATCGTCTTCGTCATTGGAAAAGCATTAACTTCCGCCTCACTCCTGCTAGTTCATTCCTCCTCGTCGTCGCCTTCCTCCTCTCCTACAATAACAACAACACCATGGATGGCAATACTTTTCCGATACTGGACATCATACACGAGAACCTCCACTTCACCCCATCCAAGTGCGCTGCCGCTCTGGCGCCTCAGAACCACCGACCAAACTCGCGAAGTTCGGACGTCGAGCGTTTCATCGTGACGCCGACGATCGACGAGAGGAAGGGCCGCGTCGTCTATAGGCGGGGTAGTCTTGGAAACACTGCCGGTCAGGGCAAGGGAACCGCTAACGTCAAGGAGAGAATTGGCGAACTGAAAACCATGTCCAAGGCCGTGACCCGAGATGACCCTCGACCTAAGTTGAGCGTCAAAGGTGAGAACGGCTCCTCTCACTACAGTAGTCGTTACCTGGTCAACGGCACGAGTTCGACCGACGCCTCTTGCAGCTCTCCGGAGGATTACTACGGCTCGGATCTGAGGAATGCATTCCTTGCAAACGGCTGCCGGAGACTTTACGAGATTCAGAATCGACGCATTGCCGATTCTGCGGCCAAAGACGCCAAGAGACGCCAAAATCCCAGAGGCGCCCAAAACGGCGCTCGGCCGAGTTCTTTCTTTTCCAACGGATGCATAAAATCCGACCAGTTCTCGGACAACTTCTCCGACATGGAAAACGCCCTCGAGGCGTCGACCAAGAGGTCGTTGTACGGTCGTTGTACCCCCAAAAAGCTGGCAGACGGCAGGCTTTTGTTGCACTCCCTTCTCAAGACCTACTACGGTCAGAGGGGCAGGAACCTGCTGGCTTTTGTGGACGAATCCAAATTCTGCCAGAGTCACTCCTGCTCCAATTTCCACCACTTTACAGCGGACTCACCGGAAGCCGAGGAGGGCGAGAACATTAGGGACGGTCAGTTGAACTTTCTCACCCCGACTCACCTGGAGGATCTTGAGGAATACCACCTGGGCATACTCCACGAGGGATGGAAGAAGTACTCGTCTCTCAGTCGTTTGTTCACCTGCTGGTAAATTCCATGGTTACCTGGATTGGATTACGAGTTTGATAGTGATGTGTTGATGGATGGTCTAGGTGTATATTTGAGAGTAGGTATTCATCATAAAATTATTCGACGTGTCATTCATAATTACATTTGCTATGCACTGACAATCATGTTTATCACATTAACAACAACAACAACAACAACAACAACAATAATAATAATAATAATAATAATAATAATAATAATAATAGTAATAATAATAATAATAATAGTACTAATAATAATAATAACAATAATAATAATAATAATAATAACAATAATAATAATAATAATAATAACAATAATAATAATAATAATAATAATAATAGTCATCGTCATCATCATCATAATTAATCATAATTCGTAAGTAACTAATTCGTAAGGAATAATAACAAGGATTACACAAGGAATGATAATTGTAATTTTTATAATAATTATTGTTATAATAATAATGCTACTACTTACTGTTACTTAACAGTAAGCTTCCTTAGTGACTAGATTAGTGATTTTGCTTTTTTTCCTTGCGCCAAGGTGGTGGAAAATATGCACGACCTCGAATCCATCCTCTTTGTGATGGTCACGCTCGGTCGGTCGGTCGAGCTTTTGGAAAAGTCTTTCCACGTTTTGAAAACTTCCATTCCGTTGATCGAACGGCTCGGCGGAGTTTATGGATTCTCAACGTTTCTTTAAAATCACTTTTTAGAGAAAATTGTTCTTCAGAAAATTAGTTGCACTCGAACTGATAGGGAGAATTGATTGAATGATTGACTGGTTGGCTGATTGATTGGTTGGTTGGCCGAGGCTCCGAACAACCGACCGACCGGTTGCCAGCAGCGACTGGAGTTTCTATCTTCTCGGCAGAGGATTGTTTCCACGACTTTCCATCTGGTCCTGGTGGGCAGTGATGACGTTCACTGTCTTCTTTCTCTGCTTCTTCATCGTGAGCACACGCCATCAGGGTCTCCACTGCAATTTCCATGCTTCCGCCTTACAAGTCGTACTGACAAATTGCTCTGCTAGCTGGTAAAATCATCTTCGTCACCATCATCATCCGTCATCATCATCATCATCGACATCATTACCAGTACTGACATCGTCGTCGTCATCGACGTCGTCGTCAATGTCATCGTCATTATCACCATGTAATCATATCACCATAACCATATGATTATGGTGATACGTCATATCACCAGTACTATCATTATCATCACCGTCAAAAGTCGTCCTTCGGAAGTGCGTTTTGTTTTCCATTCTCGATGTCATGGTGTCACTGACAGACTGGAGATGGTAGAACTCCAGGAAAAGATTAGGAAAGGAATGTTATTGCTCCTATGCTGAGACTTTATGATCCTGTTGTTGTTGTTGTTGTCCTTGTTCGTGTCGTTGTATGTTGTCGTCGATGTTGTATCGTTATATGTTGTTGTCGATGTTTGTAGCTTTGTATGTTGTTGACGTTGTCTGTATCGTTGTATGTTGTTGACGCTGTTTGTAACGTTGTATGTTGTTAAAGCTGTTTGTATCGTTGTATGTTGTTGACGCTGTTTGTGTCGTTGTATGTTGTTGACGCTGTTTGTATCGTTGTATGTTGTTGACAGTGTTTGTGTCGTTGTATGTTGTTGGCGCTGTTTGTATCGTTGTATGTTGTTTTCGATGTTCGTATTGTCCTAAGATGAATTGAGATTAGAGGTCCATTCCTTGATTGAGACTTAAAGCAATTGGAGTTTTTCTAAATGAATCCTGACATTTGAATCAATAAAAAAAAGCTTTACAAAAATCCCTAATGATCGACGTCATGGTGTGGTGGGGCTTGACGACCCGGCAAGAATGTCAGAGGTCACGGCACGAGATGACCTTTGACCCGGACCCGCCAAAGTGGCAGGCGACACGATGACGTTTTGTGGTCGACATGACTAATGAATGCTAATCATCTAATGTTTTAGTAATGCATGCATGTCATGAATTCAGGCAATCAGCTAACTGACTGAACTAATAATTCCATCATTCATTGACCTCGCCCAGGCAACCCCTCGAGGGTCAGCTGAGCAAGTACACCAACGTCGTCAAGGGCTGGCAGTTCAGATGGTTCGTGCTCAACCCAGAGCAGGGCAAGTTGGAATATTTCGAGGTGGGTTGACTGTCATCTTTCATTTTTGGTTTTGTCATTTGTGACTTGCAATTTCTTTGATTTTTTTAAAAGTTGATTTCAACTTGTAAGAATAATAATAATAATAATAATAATAATAATAATAATAATAATAATAATAATAATAATAATAATAATAATAATAATAATAATAATAACAATAATAATAAA
>MPNW01001073.1:0-28118 GCA_011800805.1 Hirudo medicinalis
TTATTATTATTATTATTATTGTTATTATTATTATTATTATTATTATTGTTATTATTATTATTATTATTATTATTATTATTATTATTATTGTTATTATGTAAAACGTAGTAATCAGTACATATAATTGTTTGTTAAACAATAAGTATTTACTAATTAAGCATTAATTATAAATTAATTAATTAATTGCTAATTAGCCAATAATCACAACGAATTTGTTCAATTATTTAATCACTTATTAATTATTAATTTCGAGTTTAAAAACTTTCTAAAAAAATAAATTCCACAATTCACACTATCCACACAAACTCATGACATACACGAATGTCTACGAACGCATATGGACGGTACTGGAAAATCATGCTGGAGTCTTTTGACACTCAGAGGTACCGGTCGGCAAGGAGGTGGACTTCGACATAATCACCACGGGTGCTGGAAAAGGCCAGGCCCAAGTCCTGGTCTCGAGTCCATCTGGAAAAGTCATCGCCGCCAAGATCGAGGAAACCATCGATGGATTTGGAGCTAAGTTCACTCCGATCGAAGCTGGACCTCATTCTGTACAGGTTCAGATGTTTTTCATGGTCTCCGAGATGAGGGATGAGGTGTCTTTGAGAATAAGATGCTGGAATGACGCGCTACATAAATGGATTACGTAAAGTTTGCGTAAATCGTATGACGATGATCTCTAGAGAGATGCGCAAGCATTTATTAGCGAATCCGATTGTAAACAATAAGATGATTTACAAAAAAAGGAGCTATTTTCTCTGGATTAGTTCAAGGTGTGTCAAGGGTTTGTAATGGCTGTAATGAGATTGATCCTTCAAACCAGGTTGTCTTTGCTGGCCAACAAGTTCCCCATAGTCCGTTCAGGTGTGAAGCCTTTAAAGACGAGAAGCAGAAACCACCTCCCCAAAAGGGAGATCCCATGAAGGTCAAGGCCTATGGCCCTGGTCTCAGCGGTGGCAAAGCCAACGCACCTGCCGACTTTACCATCGATACCAGGGATGCCGGACCCGGTGGTCTGGGACTGACCATCGAGGGCCCATGTGAGGCCAAGATTGAGTGCTTCGATAGAGGAGATGGCACCTGCGACGTCCGCTATTGGCCCACGGAGCCCGGAGACTACCTCATCAACATCACTTACGACGATAAGCCGATCGACAAGTCTCCTTTCAAGGCCAACATAGCACCGAGTCGCACCGTGGACGTGAGCACCGTGAAGGCCTACGGACCGGGACTCCAGCCGAATGGTTAATTGAGTCTCCAACTATGTCATACTTGATGTCCGTCGAGTTTTGGTTTGCCAAAGATCAACTAAGAGCATGTTTTCGGAATGCCTTGGTTTCTGATAATTTGTTTCCAATGCATGCATGACCTGGTAGACCTCATGAGGTAGACCTCGTTCGGATTGGTGCCTCGGATGGGTTTATAAACGCTCCCCGATGGAGCAGAAGGGCCCTTCCCGTGCATGGATGTGTGTGTTGCAGGTGTGTGAACAGATGTGCATGTTCAGATGTCCTCCCTTTGACGTGTTCTTTTGACTTGCATGACTTTGTTGATGTCAGTATTATCACATTAGGAATTATGCATACACTTGTGCATAATTAATACATCTGTTATTATTTATTATTATTGACTTATAATTAATAATAATAATAATAATAATAATAATAATAATACCAATAATAATAATGACAATGTTATTATATTTTAATAAACGCTAATAATGCATCATTGAATTAATAATTATAATGAATAACAATAATTATATTACGTGTTCAATAATAATGTATAACAACAATAATATAACAATAATATTGATAATAATAATTCTTATTATAATAATTGTAAAATATATAATCATATATAATATTATATAAATAATATAAAATATAATAATAATATATAATAACTATAAAATACATAATAATAATTATTATTATATATTTTATTATTATTATTATTTATTAGTTATTAAACTAACCTTATTAACATAACATTGGATCGTCAGTTCAATTATTTTTGAATGTGTAGTTTCAAAGTGTGACTTTGGCATGTTAACCTCATCTCGTACTCAACAACAGTGCAACCTTTTATTTCCCAATTCACACCTGCATTCTTTTTATTGATTACAATTATCTCCTTAAATAAGCCTAATTGTTTATTAATTACTAATTTATTACGCCTATTATTGTATTATTATCGTAATGTTATTTTAGATTTATATATTTTCATTTATATATTTATATTATTTATATATTTTCATTTTAATAATTAATTTTTAATCATTAAATATCGAGCTTGCAAAAAAAATCTGGAGATGCTGATTGAGTTGTCATTAATTATCATTAAGATCACATTCAATCAAACATTTCAATCATTTGTGGAGAAATCACATTGGCACTCAATTTAATAATTAATCACTAATAAGTATAATAATATTATTATTACAATTTATAATAATATTTATAATTAAAATTTATAATTTTAATAATAATTAACATTATAAATTATAATAATATTATTATTATGAAGGAGTCTTTCTCGATTCGACAACGGACTTCGTGGTTGACGCCAAGCAGGTCGTGCCCAAAGGTCAAGGAAAGGTCAAGGCTTTCGTTACTGCCCCGTCTGGCACGAAGACTGAGGCTCTGACCAACAATAACAACGATGGGACTTACAAGTGTCTTTACACTCCCTTTGAACAAGGTAAATAATAATAATAATAATAACAATAATATTAATAATAAGTAATTTCGTCAATTTATTTATAAAATAATTTATAAAAATAAGCCTGTTACATCCATGACTCTCATGCAGGGCCCCACACCATAGATGTGACATACGAAGGCCTTCACATACCTAGGAGCCTTTCAGGGTTAACGTGGTGCCAGGTTGCGACCCTTCGAGGGTCAGGGCTTTTGGACCAGGTGAGTGATTGGCGGCTATTATTTCCTTATTATTATTATTATTATTATTATTATTATTATTGCTTTAACAATTTGATTTTCATATTACCAGGTCTAGAAGGCGGACATACAAACCAGCCTCAACTCTTCACTGTAGAGACCAGAGGGGCAGGCCAAGGTGGCCTCGGGCTTGCCATAGAGGGTCCGTCGGAAGCCAAGATGAACTGCAGGGACAACAGGGATGGAAGTTGTACCGTGGAATACCTGCCCACGAAAGCGGGAGATTACGACATCAGCATCAAGTTTGCCGACCAGGACATACCAAGTCTGTTGGAGATTCGTGTCTTGGAATGATTTCCCATTAATTACATTTAATTGATAATATTATATATATATATATATATAATATTATATATAATAATTATAATATATATAATATATATATATATATAATATATATATATATTATATATATATATATAATATATATATATATTATATATATATATTATATATATATATCTTATATTTATGTTGTATTTTTATATTTATTTTATATGAGTTATGTAAAATATGATAGCATTATTTATATATATATATATATATATCTTATATTTATATTATATTTTTATATTTATTTTATATGAGTTTTTATATTTTTTTTTATTTGAAAATCAAGTCGAATTTGTGAGAATAACACTTCAATTTTCGAAGTTAATAATATAATTCCGATATATTTCCGAATATAATTCCGGGGATTTCAGAATCACTTAAATAAAAAATTCACAATGATTCACAAACAAGGAAATGTCAGACACTACAGTGACATGTAATCTCACCCAGGTGTCAACGTACAGGTGTACCTCACGAACAACCACTCTTTAGAACCTTCCCAAACATTTAGCTGATGATTTTTTCTTGCCCAATAGGAAGCCCCTTCCATGTTCACATCACCGACGAGGTCAACCCTCAGAAGGTCAAGTGCTACGGACCGGGGATTGAACCTAAGGGGGTGAGAAGGGGACAACCCGGTCTCTTCACTGTGGATGCCTCCCAGGCCGGCGTGGCTCCCCTGGAAGTTCTGACGACCGACGCTAAAGGTGAAGACGAATTGATTTCTTAGTTTTTCCATTTAGGCCACCAATATTAATTATTAATTATGAAATTATAATAAATTCGCTCCTCAGAAATGTTAATCATTCGATTTGAAATTGGAATTCAAATTTAATGCAATTAAATTTAATTCAGTTAGTCGTAAGCGATGTTTAATTGTACCCAAGAGTTCATCATCATCATCATCATGACCACCACCACCACCACCACCATCATCATCATCACCACCATCATCACCATCATCACCATGAGCATCATCACGACGTCCCACACTTGGAAGGCATGTCCGTCCAATGAACCGACAGAAATTCCTCATGCGATTCAATGCTTTGTAAAGCATGCTTTGTAAAGCATGTTTGCGAAGCACAAACAAATGTTCGAACACTTTCGACGGTGAAATCCACGATTGAGATCCAGAGTGACAGAAGAAGATAAAGAAGAAAAGATAAAAGCGAGAGAGAGAGAGAGAGAGAGATAAGTGGCTCTAGGGAAGAGAGGACGTTCGCATAGCCTCTGGCCAAACAGTCCACGTCATGGAGTCATAGTGTAGTCCGCTCGATCCGAAGAAGCCAATGAATTTAGATGCCTCATTACGGGCAATCCAATTCTGATCAGCGACCGAGTTTTGTCAGCTGTTCGCACTCGTCGTTATCAGCCATTGAAATAGAGATCGACGAGAAAGATGGCCAGAGTGGAGGCTCGATTTTGTTGTCTTTAGAAGGGTATCTCTTGGCTCGCAATTCCTCGTTATCACAAGCAGTTTCGTGAGTCGCTATCAAAGACAATAAGTGGATATTCCCATTCTTGTCTGTCGTGTTTTGAGAGCTGATCATCATCACCATCATCATCATGGACGAGGTCGATTTGATTGTTCTAGGCAGGAAGAGACCTGCCCAGATCAACAGACACGGCGATGGAACGTTCGACGTGGTCTACTACCCTGACACTGAAGGACCACTCAAGGTTGACGTCAGTTACGCTGGAAAGCCAGTTCCTGGCAGGTTAGAGTCTGTTATAAGTTATTATTTTATTATTATTATTATTATTATTATTGTTGTTGTTGTTGTTGTTGTTATTATTATTATTATTTGACTTTATTGTAGTTGAAATGTGCTTAATTATCATTTAACCACTGCAATTGATTTAACGGCAGTTACTTTTTAATGAATAACTAATTTGATAAATTACTATAATTCATTACAAATTATTACAATTTATTACAATTTATTACAAATTCTTACAATTTATTACAATTTATTACAAATTCTTACAATTTCTTAATTTAATGTCGACCTGCGAAACCAAGCAGCCCTCCTCTTGCATCGAGCCTCATTATGTTCACCATAACGATCGCAATCCACTTTTAAACGCGTGTTCGAATTTAAAATTCACGAGCGCTCGGACGTCTACTTTCAAATCAAAACATTGCTCTCTGACGAATTGGTTCTACATCGTCTTTCTAAAACATCGTTTTGAACGATCAGACGACTGAACAAAAACAACAAATCTCTTGTCTCTCGTTGCAGTCCGTTCAATACCCGCATCTGGCCGAGTTTCGACGCGAGCAGGGTCGTTGTGAGCGGGGATGGGGTCAGGCCGACAGGGGTGCTCGCCAGCCTCCCCACGAGCTTCACCATCGACACGAGAGAGGCCGGTTTAGCTGATCTGGACGTGGTCATTCAGGTAGGGGATGTGATTCAGTTTGAGTGAGTGGTTGGTTGTTGAGTTGAGTTCTCAATGACTTGTTTGTCGTCTGCTGATCGGTCGTGTGTGTGTTTACGTGTGAGTGTGTGTGTGTGTTTTAAAAATTTTGGAATTTAGAGGGGATTATTTACTATTGTGATGATCAGTTGTACTGTCGTGATAAATTGTCTCGTGCATAAATATTTTTTAAGTTTTCCATTCGAATTGGAGAAGAATTTGGAGTGATCGAATTAAGAATGGCAGCCTTATTAAAACAAGGCCTATTATGATAATCCTGCTATCATCCTATCATCATCCTATTATAATAATCCTAATATCATCATCAGCATCATCATCCTATTATAATAATCCTAATATCATCATCAGCATCATCATCATCCTATTATAATAATCCTAATATCATCATCAGCATCATCATCCCATTATAATAATCCTAACATCATCATCATCATCATCATCATCATCCTATCATCATCATCATCATCATCATCATCCTATCATCATCATCATCATCCCGTTAACAAATAGAAATTGCCAACAAAACGTGCAACGTCATTTGACATTCAAGATACATAAACATTCCCTCCTTCAATACAGAGTCACACAGGGTTCGTCCGGTTCGACGCTCGCTCGCTCGCACTCCTCGCGACAAATCAATGTCGTGCACCGAAATAAAACAAATTATGAGTGTAAATTAAACTAATAATTATAATTAGTAATTATGCCGCACACAAACAGGATCCCTATGGCAACTTTGTAAGACCCAAGATAATGGACAACGGAGACGGGACGTACGCGGTCACTTACACTCCTTCCGACGTGGGTCGTTACACGGTCAACGTGAAGTTCGGAGGTCAGAACGTGCCCCACGCCCCGTTCGGCATCAACACGAGCCCCACCGGGGACCCCAGCAAGGTGAAGATTCTCGGTAGGTGGACGGGACGGGGAGGGTTTAATTGACCTTGGATGTGGATTTTTTACCTGTGTATTTGTTCGAAATCTGGACATCCCTTAAGGACATGAAGGGGCATTTAGGGGCACCAAATAACTGGATAAATGGACTAATGTTACTATTAAAAAGCAGCCTTACAACAACAACAACAACTGCAACAACAACAACAATAGCAACAACATCATTATCAACAACAACAACAACTGCAACAACATCATCAACAACAACAGCTTATTTACTCGAGAAGCATTGTTTGATTTAAATTCTTTGTGTCTTAACAAAACCCTTAAAACTACATCGTCGACATTTTGCAACCACCATCATCATCATCATTGTCATCATCATCATCACCAGATGGAGTGAGGACCACCATTCCGGTCGGGGAGGAGTGCGTCATCAACATCAACACGGCCGACGCCGGGTACGGAAACATCACCTGCCACATTCGCAGCACGAGCGGCAGCGACGTCGACATCGACATCGTCGACAACTCCGACGGCACCGTCAGCGTCCTGTACACCCCTCGTCTGCCCGGGGCCTACACCATCAATCTAAAGTTCGGCGGGCAGCCCGTACCCAGCGGCCACTTCACTCAACAGGTACCGCGGGCCTCTCGGGCCGGCCAAAATTTCCGCTCGGATTTTTAGTTTCGCTTAAGAGGTTCGAACGGCGGTCGCTTTTTTCGTTTAACCCGAGGCTGCCGGACGCCCGGGACGGGTTGTTTGTGAGGTTCCAAGATTTTGGCATGACTTGCTTTGCTTTTTGATGGCTTTTGTGAACCTAGTGTCGATAATATTTTAGGAAGTGTACGTAAATTTATCGCACAAGTAATATATTTAAAGCATGCTTGTAATTGAACTGTTATAATCGATTATTAATTGATTTATTGTAATAATATGCTGTGGTTTTAATAATGTTATTAATTCATTTATTTTGTAAATAAAATATATTTACTAAAGTTAATTAATAATAATGATAATAATAAAAAAATGGTGATAATAATAATAATAATAATAATATTGATATATAATATAATATTGATAACGATGGTAATAATAATAATAATAATAATAATAATAATAATAATGGTGATGATAATAATAATAATAATATTAATATTAACAAGTACTTCTTGGTTTCTTACTTCTGTTATAAAGTTCAGCATTCTTTAATTAAATCATCATTATTATTATTATTTAATGAATAAAATGAATTATTGAAATTATTATTATTATTATTATTATTTGATAAGTATTGCTGCTGCTTTTTTGTATTTTTGGTATTTTTTCCTTCTTCCCAATTTCAATCCTGCACTCGTTTCAACCTCACTTTAACAGGCTGTTGATCAGAAAACTTACCAAAGAATTTTGGAGAAGGAGCTGTATGAAAAGGTGATGAACATTGTGACGATGATGATGACGATGACGATGATGATGATGATGATGACGGTGATGATGATGATGATGATGATGACGATGATGATGATGACGATGACGATGATGATGATGATGATGACGATGATGATGATGATGACGGTGATGATGATGATGATCTACAGATTGGAAGGACTTGTGATCCCTGTTTAATAACTCCCCACTAACTAATTAGCTTTGAGGTTTGAGAGATTTGCGTTTGCTGGTGGTCGAGCTTCAATGTTCTGTTGTTGGGGTTGTTTGCTTTGTTGTCGAGTCTCGTGCGAATTGAAACAAACACGCATCGTGCCCGATACAAATGTATTGTTGCATTTTGAGACGTCGTGCATACGTTATAGAAACGGCCAATTTAAACCTCGTACTTTTGGAATTTATATATTTGCATTCGGTCCGAGGACATTCTGCCCGTCGGACATCTCGGCGGTTAAGAGATTAAAGACAAGATTAATGATAATAATTGTAATAATAATAATAGTGAGATTAACAATATCGAGAAGCCATCGTCTTGACCTTTGTCGTAACCTCGATCGTTTTGCCAACTCCAGGCCTCGGAAATGCCCGACACTGCCGTGCTGAACCCCGTCGACTTCTGCATTCCGGTCGGCCCGATATTCAGCTTCGTCAGCGGTCGGTAGTTTTGTCGTTTCCCCCTTCGTCTGTAACTCGCCCAGGGTCAATGCACTACCTTCGATTTTTCTCGCAGCCACTGTGACGACTCCTTCCGGGATGCGCCACCGACCGACGATCGAGGACAATAAGAACGGCACGGTGAACATCCGCTACTCTCCGACCGAGTGTGGTCTGCACAAGCTCGACCTCGCCTACAACGGGGTGCCGATACAAGGGAGCCCCTTCAACTTTTATGTCCATTCTGCTGGCTACAGAGGTGTCACGGCGTACGGTCCAGGCCTCAGCCACGGGGTTTCCGGTCAGGCGTGTCCCTTCACGATCGTTACCAAGGATGCAGGAACAGGTTTGTTGGGATGAAGTGATGATAAAGATGATGATTGTGGTGATGGAGATTGTTTGATGCCATGAGCTTCTGTGATTTGCACACACTTATCATTGTAACTTCATCATCATCACCACCATCGTCATAACCCTTCAATCCAAGGTGGCCTAGCTCTGGCTGTGGAAGGCCCCTCAAAGGCAGAGATTACTTGCACCGACAACAAGGATGGAACCTGCTCTGTCTCCTACCTTCCCACAGCTCCAGGTGAATACAGCATCATCATCAAGTTCGATGATCAACACATACCTGGATCTCCGTTCACTGCCAAGATCACTTCACCTGGTGAGTGGTTTATTTTTCTCTAAAGTGGCTGTGTGTTGATGGCCTGATGTCGTCTGGATGAAGTTGAAAAGGAGATTTGGAGATCTGTCACCATTAATGTTACCACTGTCCAACTGAAGCCTTTGCTCCAGGTGGGGAGGAGCAAAAGAGAGCTTACCTGTCCGTTGGAACCAGTAGCGAGGTCTCCCTGAAGGTGACCGAGGCCGACATTTCAAACCTCACGGCCAGCATCAGGAGTCCTTCCGGCTACGAGGAGCCCTGCATCCTCAAGAGGCTGCCCAATGGACATCTCGGTGATTGCGATGATGATTTTGATAACGATCAGAAATGGCAATGGTGATGTTGATGATATTAATGATGATGATGGTGGTGGTGGTGGTGGTGGTGATGATGATGATGATGATAATGACCCTGTCGTTCTCAGGAATCTCTTTTACTCCACGAGAAGTTGGCGACTACTTGGTCAACGTTTATCGCCACGGCAACCACATTCACAACTCTCCGTTCAAGATTTACGTCGGGGAGACCGAGGTGGGCAATGCCGACAGGGTCAAGGTCTACGGGAAGGGGCTCAGCCACGGGATGGCCAACGAGGACAACGAGTTCTTCGTCAACACCAAAGATGCCGGTAGGTCTAATCCGCAGAACCAATCATAAGTTTCCATTCTAGTATGTCATTACCATAATTTATTACCAGGTTATGGCGGCCTCAGTCTGTCTGTGGAAGGCCCGAGCAAGGCTGACATTGATTGCCACGACAACGAAGACGGCTCATGTCGCGTCACGTACAGGCCGACCGAGCCCGGAAACTATTTGGTCAACGTCAAGTTTGCCGACGAGCACGTGCCAGGTGGGCGGAGTTTGAATTGTTGACCCGAACTGCGATTGGTTGCCGAATATCTCCTAAAACGCGTCTTGCATTTTCATATTTTCTATGATAAATTGCCGTTAATATTCGATCATTGTGAACCGAGAAATTTTAAACCGCAATTTTTATTTAATTATTCGTTTATATGATTACATTATATTATTGTATTATTTATATATTATATTTATATTATTATTTATAATTTATAATTAATTATTGCTAAAAAAAGTTTCAATATCCCGCGCACCAGGCAGCCCGTTCATGGTCAGGATCGACGGAGTTCCCTCGGGCAGGATGACCGAGAGGATCCTGAGGCAGAAGGAAGCTGCTGACGTCACCCACATCGGGAGTGAATGCGAACTCAGCCTTAAGATCCCCGGTTGGTCGTTGTTGAAGTCGTGACTCGTAGTCGTTGTCGAAGTTGTTACTTTATAAAAAATTCAGAACATTATAAGTTATAATTTATGACTACTGCTCCATACCCCAATCCTCCATCACTCCATCCATCTCACCGATTACCGACAAGCTCGAGTGAACCGAAACGACCCTGACCAGACCTCACTAATCCCGTGCACCGAAAACAATTTAAACTTGCACTCTCCTCCTCGCTTTTCTTCTGTTCATCAGCCCGCTCGTCTGCTTCGTAGGTACCAACAGGTACGACATGGAGGCCTCCGTCACCAGTCCCTCGGGCTACACGGAGACGTGCCACATTCAGGATCTTGGAGGCTCCCACTACAGCATCAAGTTCGTCCCCAAGGAGATGGGCATTCACACGGTCAGCGTCAAGCACAGGGGAATGCACATACCAGGCAAGTGACTTGTCATCGTCACGACATTTGTCGTCGGCCTCGTCGACGTCGACCGACATCTCATTATAATATTAACTAATTCCGTCCGAACAGGGAGTCCGTTTCAGTTTACGGTCGGACCGATAACCGACGGGGGAGCCCACAAGGTCCGGGCCATCGGACCGGGTCTGGAAAGGGGAGAAGTCAACAAGCCGAGTGAGTTTTCGTTTCATCGATCCAAGGATTCCAGAAATTATCATAAATTCCAGAAATAAACTCGCAAAACTAACAAATTAGAATTATTATCGCATTCTAAATATCAAAATGAAAAATGTCAGTAAAAATATTTCGATGCAATTAACCGACAAAACAATGCAATCAGGGCATCACCGTCTGACCAATGGCGTCGTTCCTTTATAGGTCACTTCAACATCTACACGAGGGAGGCCGGGGCCGGCGGCTTGTCCATAGCCGTGGAGGGACCTTCGAAGGCTGAAATCGACTTCCAGGACAGGAAGGACGGGTCGTGCGAGGTCGCTTACACTTGCACCGAGCCAGGTACGCGACTTTGCTACTGCTAATTTGGATCGGGTCGTGCCGATTTGCATGTCGCGTCGGTGAAGCCAAGGGTTTGGTCTGTTGCCAACAGCAATTTGTCATCGAGTATTCATGACTAGCATCGGCATCTTTGAATTCGATTATTGACCAAAGTCAGCACTCGGCCAATCAAATGTCAGGAATTTTTAATTTACTTCCTCCAATTGGAATGATTGCGATGCTCATTTTGTCGACCAATCGCATCGATTGTTTCCGGTCAGGTGACTACCTGGTTTCCGTGAAGTTCAACGACCAGCACATCCCCGATTCACCTTTCAAGGTCAGCATCGCCCCGTCCAGTGGGGACATCAGGAAGCTCAACATCAGGGATCTGGAACAAGGACTTCAGGTTGATGATGATGATGATGATGGCGCTGATGATAACGGTGATGATGATGATGGCGACGATGATTGTGATCACAATTACGATGTTAGCGTATTTGTAATGACTCCACTGCACGGAGAATGAAGGATTAACGGCCGATGAATAACCACTAGATCAACAAACCAGCCAATTTCACCGTGGACTTCAACGGTGCGCAGGGCAAGTTGGACGCCAGGGTGGTTGCCCCTTCGGGGGCCGAGGATCAGGCCATCATACAGGAGATCGATAAAGGTTATTATCATCAATGCCATTACCTTCATCATCATTATTAGATCAGCTATGAGACCACCGCTACTATCACCATGCATCATCATCATCGTCGTCATCATCATCATCATCATCATCATCATCATCATCTTCCTCCAGATCGTTACGCAGTGAGGTTCACCCCGAGGGAGAACGGGGTGCACTTCATCCAGGTGAGGCTCAACGGCAACCACATCCCCGGCAGTCCTTTCAGGGTCTTCGTCGGAAAGCAGGATGCCGACCCGGGGCTCGTGAGGGCCTACGGAGACGGGCTTCACAGGGGACAGACGGGTGGGTCGTCGGGCGATGACGTCCGCAATGGTCATGATGATGATGATGGTGTTGATAGCAAGTGATTGTAGGATGTTTGTGCTAAAGATGGAATGGCTTTTGAGGTGTTCTGATTGTACTTCAGGTAAATTAATTATGTAATAATTATCAGTTAATCGTCTTAACCTATAAAGGTCAACAGTGCAAGTTCGTCGTCAACACCGTCAACGCCGGTTCCGGAGCACTGGCCGTCACCATCGACGGGCCGTCAAAAGTAATATTATTCTTTGAGATCGCTTTGGTCGTAGTGATGATGATTTTGAGAATGATTACGATGATGATGATGATGGTGGTGGTGGTGGTACAGCTGCTGCAGCAAAATGGATGAATGATGATGATGATGGTGGTGGTGGTGGTACAGCTGCTGCAGCAAAATGGATGAATGATGATGATGATGATGAAATTCGTAACATTGTAACGTTGTTATCATCTGATATTGTTGCCATGTATGACTGTCTTCACATCATCATTATCATCACCACCATCATCATCATCATGGTCGTAAAGGTGCAGCTGAACTGCAGAGAAGTGGACGAGGGCTACGAGTTCACCTACACACCTGTCGCACCTGGCGATTACCTCATCACCATCAAGTTCGGAGGAAACTTCCACATACCTGGAAGTCCATTTAGGGCAAGAATTGAAGGTCGGCCGGGTGAATCGTTTGGTCGGTGATTTGATTGATGGATGAATTGATTGGTTGACGAAAAGTCAATCGCAGAGTAGATGATTAGATGGATTGATGGATGAATTGATTGGTTGACGAAGAGTCAATCGCAGAGTAGTCGATTAAATGGATCGATGGAGTGCTGAGCGAATGATAAACTGACGATCGTCGTCGTCATCTCGTCTTCAGGCCCTGGAAGACCTGCCGCATGGTCGGAGCAGTCTCAGGTCGTCGTGGAAACCATCACCAAGACCAGCTCCACCCACAAGTTCGCCCCTCACTTCACCAAGCCCCTCGTCTTCGAGTCGGACGCCACGAAGGTCAAGGCGAGTGGCCCGGGACTGCAGAGAGCCTTCGTCAATAAAGAGGCAACGTTCACTGTGGACACGACTCATGCCGGTTGGTGATGATAAATAATGATGATGGTGATGATGATGATGATGATGGTAGTGGTAATGGTAATGGTGATGGTGATGGTGATGATGATGGTGAAATCTGAAGATATATAAATACATTTTGAAGAGAAGTTGCAGTAGCCCTGGTCAAAGCCACAGCCATTGCCAATTACATTGACATTAACATTGTGCCAACGAGTGTAGCTAATTGATTGATAAGTTACAAATTCAATCAATAGATTCAATCGATTGACAGGCTACAACATGCTGATGGTCGGGGTTCTGGGCCCCGACGTGCCGTGCGAAGAGGTGAGGATCAAGCACGTCGGCCAGTACACGTACAGCATCAACTACGTCGTCCACGAACCAGGAAACTACGTCCTGGTGGTCAAGTGGGGCGACCAGCACATCCCGGGCAGTCCCTTCAACATCGTCGTCCATTGAGGGCCCGACCCAGTTCTGATTGGGGGTAGTGGTCGAGGGTGGATGAACCCCCGCTTCTATTGGCTGCTCGTAGTGATGATGATGATGTTGACGATGTGGTTGCCATGCTTTACTACGTGCCTATTTCTATTTCATTGGTTTGAGGTCATGATGATGATGACGGTGATGATGATGATGGTGCATTTGAGGAGGGTGTCGATGACATCGCCTTGGTGCCGGGTTTAAAACTTTCGTTCGCCTTCGATCTGGTAGTTGCTTAGTAACCGTTCCCATGGAAACCTGAGTTTGCATCCGGTCGTCATGGTCGCGAGAAGACGATCGGACGGGAGGGTTTTTTTTTTTTTTTTTGGTATTTTGAAATGATATTTTTTAGAGCTCATCATGCTTCTGGACGTCGTATTGTCTGTGGTTTAATTCTTCTTTTTTTTTTATTTCTTCTTTTTTTCCTCCTCTCCGTTGTTGTTGTTGTTACGCAGAATTTATTTTCCCGCGACACGCACGCAAAGTAGCCACCGGAGTTATTGTTGTTATTATTATTATTATTTTATTTTATTTTTTCTAAAGTGTTTTTGAAGTTTTAAATTCTGGAAAATCGATCGTCGAACGAGCGAATAGCTCATCGGATCACTTTTGATTTCAACGCCTCGCATGTGTGTGTTTTGGGTTTTTCCAATGCAATCATTTTGGGTTTTTTCAATTATTATATTTTTTTTTTTCAATTCTCCAACTTAGATGATCGGAATCAACGGAATCATCTCGTCCGAGTTTTTTTTCGTTCTGATTGTGTTGAAGCGATTTTGTGTTCGTGTGCGCCTGAGATTTTGAATAAAATTGTGCATGGCAACATTCTCTTCTCCTTTGTCGGTCGACGGAGACATTGAAAAGAACAGACATTGAAAAGGACGGAGACATCAAAAAGGACAGACATTGAAAAGGACAGACATGGATAAGGACAGAGACATTGAAAAGTACAGACATTGAAAAGGACAGAGACATTGAAAAGGACAGACATTGATAAGGACAGAGTCATTGAAAAGGACAGAGCGACATCGTTGCCAGTTGTGGGATCGATAAGTGATGAACAGTTCGGCACCTGGAGAAGTGTCAGACAAAAGCCAACTTACAGGCAGTACGTTTTGTCAATTCTACATGAATTTCCAGGGTCATGAGGTAGGATTAGGGGTTTGGCTAGGGTAGGGTTAGAGGTTGGGGCAGGATTAAGGACGGAGCTAATTACCAAAGGTCGCCGCCTGTGACTTGGCTTTAACCCGTCACTAGACCATCAATCGAACAGTTTTAACGGATGGTCGTTGGAAGGCTGACTAGACAGAAGAAGGATTGAACCGGTGGATGAATGAGAGAGTGAAAGAAGGAGCGAATCAAATGGAGGAGACACAATCTAGAAAAGACTGAAGGCATCAGAAGGACTAAGCCGATTGAGAAATACAACCAATATTTTTCTACACCTTCGGACCAGAATTTAAGCACGAAAATGTCAACAATTCCACCTGAAGATAAGTCAAAACAGATCCAGATACACTTGGGTAAGGGTCAGGGCATCGTAATTCCGCAGCGTACCTATTAATAATATTGTTCGATGACACTTATTTGTACACCACGTGACACGACGTCATGAGGGCGACCTGGACGTCGAGTCGTCATGACGTCAAGTTGCAAAACCACAGATGAATTCATTCATTCATTCATTCATTCATTCATTGAAATAACATTGACAATCGACAAAGTACAACCAAAAAACAAAAACAATTGAATGCCTCTTTTCGTATCTCATACGACAAACGGACAGTATGCATGTTACCGTAACAATATTAATGGCCATAATTACAAGACATCGTAGGGTACTGATAACGATGCCAACACTGCATATCCACTACGACCCACTCAACTAAACAAAAGCCTACTTTCCTTGTCGTTGTCTATATCTATGATTCCATCTTGCTTAATCACCTATGTGCATATTAATGAGCCTGCATGCATAATTAACTCCTCTAATGAATGCTTAGATGGGCCTGCAGAAATAAAGCCAGGCAAGCCTCATTACCATAAAATATTATTAATTAATAAATTATCTAGATAACTAGATCGACTAATTAGGTCAAGGTCGTAGAAACGTGTCACCAAAGAAAACAGATTAAGCTGCTTCGATTTGTCGCTGTGATTGTGATTCGTTGATTTGAACAAAAAATCTTCAAAAATAAATGAGTGAGCGAAAGAATTGAAAACGAAAAAAAAGAGAACAGCAGCAGACAGACAGACAGATTGCGTAAAACTCATCTGCATGAATGTCATCACATTCCTTCCAATCTGAAAATATAAACCTGTACAAAATGCACGACGCTCGTCGACTCGAAAACCTTTGAAAGCCTGGGAACACTGCAGTAGGAACCAAACGAGCCAAAGACAATCAGAAAATAACAAACAACAAACCAGCCAGGGTAGGTCGGATGAGGTCAGTTCGTGGAGCTTAACCCCTGAACTTTACCACCTCGAATTCCCCTCCCTCCGATTGGGTAGCGTGATACAGCAATGAATAGAAATTACTCTGAGAAATTGTTACTGTTACAGATGGGCATTTTAGGCCAAAGGAAACCTTCGTGCAGAGGATAAAATACGGCCAACATCGGCAACATGATCGTGCGTAGGCGAGTAGTCGTGCAGTAACAACCGACACTAACAATGACCTGCTCGACATTAACGAGGACTGAGTTTCAGTTTGAGGACTAGCTGAATTTTCGAACATCCAGATGAAAACAGAAGACATCCGACGACTTGTGCTAACACGTTACATAAGCAATAACTGTAAGATTTACAAGATCATGATGATGACGATCATCTTTCTGAACGGACAACAGACAATTTTCTGAATCCGACAACATCCGACATCCTCTTGAGGTCTCCGAAGCATCCGACACTGCCAACCTGGAATACTGACTTGTATTTTTTGTGTGTTGAGATTTCACGGCTTCAAATCTGGCGGGCGTGTGGCTGTCCCTTGAAGTAATAGTTGCATTTGTAAGAAATTTAGGGGGAGGGTTTATATTCCTGAACTTGATTGGTCAGGCTGTCTCGGTCGGTCACGGAAGTGTATGGCGTCATGCTCCATGCATGCTCAGGTCAGTTGGAGCGGCGTCAACCTGCACGATGACTTATTGGTGTGTCTTCGATTAGAACATTGACTTCTCAGAAATTCCGATGAAAAGGAAAAATACAACGGGCAGCAGTTCGTGATGATGATGATGATGATGAAGAAGAAGATGAAGATAATGATGATAATGATGAAGAAAAAGAAGACGACGAGGAAAAAGAAAACGATGATGATGATGATGATGAAGAAGAAGAACAAGAACAAAAAGAAGAATAAGAAGAAGAAGAAGATGATGATGGTGATGAAGAAAAAGACGACGATGATGATGATGAAGAAGAAGAAGATGAAGATGATGATGACAGCGTCAATGGTAGATCTGAAGTTGGAGGATGCGTTCCTTGTTTGGTCTGCAACCCCCACAATATCCACCACAACTCCCTCTCACCACCTGTGGACTGTGCTGCACGGATGAAAACAATAACAGTTCCATGACCATTGCCTTGTAATATGTATTACATTATTATTAATAATAATAATAATAATAATTATATTGTTATATATTTTTATTATATTTATGCTATATATATATTATTATTATTATTATTATTATTATTATTATTATTAAAAGTTATATTATATTATTAACAATATAATAATAATAATAATTATTATTATTATTAATTATTAATTATAATAATGTATACTAATATATAATCTAATAATTTAATAATAAATAATATCGTTAATATTAATTGCCAAAAATGCAATATAATGCATATTTGTCAAAATATACTAATATACTAATGTATATACTAATGTATATGTATAAATGTACTATATACTAATGTATATGTATAAATGTACTATATACTAATGTATATGTATAAATGTACTATATACTAATGTATATGTATAAATGTACTATATACTAATGTATATGTATAAATGTACTATATACTAATGTATATGTATAAATGTACTATATACTAATGCCTAATTGCCAAAAATTGGAGCTTATGCAATAATTCATTTGAAAAAGGACACGAAAGATCCCACTCACTCTTCTCACACCGACGTGAGCATGAGAGCCGTAGGGGACCCACCTCTCGCCCGGGGACACCGTGAACATGGTGCCGGTCAGGTCAATGGAGAACGATCCCTTGAAAATTGTGACAGTTAAGTGAATAAATCAAGCTAAAACAAACATTATGACATGAACGGGATTTTTTTAAACGATAAAAGAAATGATCCTGATTACCTGCGGACAGGTGAGTGACTTGCTGTAACAATCACCTGCAGTGGCGTAGGGTACTCCTCTGAAGCCCGTCTTTGTGGCAAAGGTAAAGTCTTTGACTACAGAAAAGAATCGTTTTGAACGTAAAGTTTCCAAAGATAAATTGACATTAAATACGAAAAAAAAAAATCTAATTTTAAATTCCCACTCTTTCGCTTTCATTCAATCACTCAAGCACACACGCACAGGTGTGACAACACCTGATGACCATCCCATGTCATCCATCACGAATGTGCACCTAAATTACTGACCGATGACTTGGAGGTTTGTAATGTTGAAGCGTATCTTCTCGAACTTCGTGTACCCCCCTTGCAGGTTGAGTTTCGACTGGAAGCAACCGGGGCAGTCCTCGGCCAACCTCGACCCGTTGTTGGGGCAGGTGTTCAAGCGCACCAGTCTCTTTTCGTATATTTCCGAGTAGTTCTCCTCCGACATGAGGGATATGAATTCCTTTGGCTTTGCCGTGGCCATTCCGTAGCAATAGAGCTGTCGTTAATTGGGAAATTATCATAATTTATTCATAATTATTTGAATAATGCATAGCTAATTATGTGATGTGTAGTTAAGGTAGAGTTGCAGGTGTTACAGCTAAGGTGTTGGTAATAATAAGTTAATTAACTAAGAGAGTTCAAATATATCCTCACGTAGACCATGACCCCCCGGACGAGGATTATGTAGTCCCCGTCAGTCCTCACCATGGCATTCTGTCGGAGGTCCTCACATGAAGTCGGATAACCTGAGGAAAAAAAGGATAACTATTTACTGAGGTTTGGTTAATACCAACATTATCAACCATTTAACATACAACGACCAAGTTAGAAACACAAGAAATCAATGAAAATTCATCTCTGTGGATTCTGTCCATCTATGGGGTGCAATTTGGCTCAGGGGGTTTGCGTCCCTGCACTGCGGCGGTAACAGTAACAGTCGTTACGTGTCGTGTTCGCAACCCAGCTTGCACCACCAAAAACCTCTTGGAGACGGCGCTATATAAATGGTATAAGCCCCTGATGCTTAGGCTTATGTCAATTCACTTATTATTATTATTATTATTATTATTATTATTATTGTTATTATTATTATTATTATTATTATTATTATTATCCATCTCTCCGCCATACGACCAAACCAAGCTCACGAACATTGCTCCCGGAAGCATGGTTTGGTGAGGTCCGGTTTTATGGCCCCCCTGCAGAAGACGCCATCCACCCTGCCTCCACTCTTGCTGCTGATGCAGTGGATGTGTCTGCTCATCTGCCCCGTGCCACAGGTCTTTGAGCACTGGGAAAGAAAGTTGACCAAGTTTGAGGGCAATATGTCCGATTAATGCTTGCAGGGTGACCCTGACTCCAATAAGCAAAACTACTAACGGGCGACCAGGGGTTGGTCATCCACCTGAATCCTTCGTGACAGCCCCCAAGGTTGCAGGGTCTCTCGACAACCGGCCTTAAGTTGGCATCGCAGAGGCTCATGTTCCTCGAATTTGGGAGCATCCTCCCGTCCATGGAGACAGCCCGACAACTGAGGGTCCTCTTCTCGATGCCAACACCGCAGGTTCTCGAGCACTGCCGAGTTGGGGAAGAAGATAAGTTGGCACATCAATTACCCATCCAGGGGACGATGGTTTAAGTGGTGTTATTGTTCATTAATAATTTGTGCGAGTGTGTCTGAGTGGCTCTTAAATAACAAAAAATAGTTTGAAGAGGATGTGAGGATGACAAAAACATTTATAAAAACAAAACTCAAGCACCACTCCGAACAAGTGACTGTTTGACCTTGAGAAGATTTTTTCATCGCCTCGATACTCAAACATTTTTGTAAACTAATTGTAAATCTCTCAATTTGTCTGAAATTTATTTTACAGATCCTTTAAACAATCATCCACCAGAAACAAAGCTTTAACAATCATCGTTAACCCTTTGCCCTGAAAAGGTCAAGCACTTCAGATATTCATGGATGACGTTTCTACCTGCGTCCAGTCGCTTGTGAGCCAAGTGTAGGGGCAATGTCGGACGAAACATTCGGTCCTTTCTTTGGGTTTGGGCAGGTTGGCACAACCCGAATCATCCCTGACGGTGCCGTTCGACAACTCCGTGCACTTCACGCTCCTCATCTTCACTCCTCGACCACAAGACCTTGAACACTGGCGAGATAAGAAGAGACATGAAGGTCAATTGATTCGTGGGATCGACAAGACGAGGTAATGTAATTTGGCTATAAAATAACGACAATAATTGTAAAGGAATCATTTAAATAAGCAGTAGAAACTTTCAACATCTTCCCAAAACTCGTTCCACTCACGGGCGTCCATCCACCAGTCCTCCACATGATGGACTGGCACTTGACGTTCCCGTTGCAGTGGCGCGTGTCGTTCGGCTTTTCCAGGTGCTTGCACGACTTCCTCGGGACCACAGTGCCCGATGTTTTGTCGATGCAGGACAGGAGGCGCTTCTGCTTGCCTCCCTCGCAGGTTTTCGAACACTACAGGAGGGTATTGCATGGGCTGAATGGATCGTGCCGGAGTTATGGTGGTGGTAGTTATGACTTATTATTATAGATAATTAATAATTATTAATTATGACTTATTATTGTTATAAATAAATATAATTTTTAATTATTACTTAGACAATAAATCGAAAAAACTGAATCCATCAACTTCACTCCAGGCGGATACGTTCCACTTGCTGCATTCTCCCCTGTGGCACTGGGTTGCTGCCCCAGGTTTCCTGCCACGGCATCCCCTGTCTGCGATGACGACACCCGTCGACTTGTCCACGCACAGCACCTCCCTCGATTTCCATCCTTTGCCACAGGTCACTGAACACTGTTCGACAACAAAGATCACAGTTCATAAGCCGAACAAGGGTCAATGTTTTTGTTTGTTTTAAATTTTGTCTGATTTGATTATATTATTGTGAGAATGTCTGTTTATTCTTGTTCGATTTAAAGTCTGATGCCATATTTGAATCGAAACCAGATATTGTCATCATCATCATGTCTGCTTGACTGACTTGACAACGTGACAACGTGACAACGTGACACTCGCCAGCCTCAACGTACTTGTGACCAAGGTTTCTTGACCCATCGAGGCCTTGGAATGGGGCATGGGTTCATCTGGCATTCCCCTGCACTTGGGGGTCGAAGGCCAGGGCACATATCCCGAGGGGCGTCCGCATAGCCTTCCCACGGCCACCGGCAAGCCACAAAACGATGCTTCACACCAAGTCCACAGCTGACACTGCACTTTAATAAAGCAACGGATGCTGATGATGATGACGACGACGACGATGATGATGACGATGATGATGATGATGATGATGATGATGATGATGATGATGATGATGATGATGATGATGATGATGATGATGATGATATGATGATGATGATGATGATGATGATGATGATGATGATGATGATGATGATGANGTTTTTAAGATGATAATGACGTCATTGTTGGTGTTAGTCAATGACGACGACAATGTTCGTGATTCTGATGATGATGATGACGGTGATGATGATGATGATGATGATGATGATGACGACGACGACGACGACGACGATGATGATGATGATGATGGTGATGATGATGACGGTGATGACGATGTGAGATTATGATAGCATCATGGTTTGCATTGTTTGCAGCGAGTCGTGAGATATAAATGACTTTGAATAGAATTAAATCCATCGTTAATGCAAATGTCATACTTGACTCCACTCCCCCTGAACCCAGACAGGGCAGGGCTCCAAGTTGCAGGGCTGTTCATGGAGGGGTCTGGTAGACCAATCGCACTGACCCTCATCCGGGTAACTGCCCGTCCAATCCTTGCAGGCCACGTGTCTTACTTGAATTCCACCGTCGCATGGCTTTGAGCACTTTTGGGTGAATGTGAAAGTACATATTATTAATTATTTAATAAATTATTATTTAATATTATTATTAATTAATTAATAAGCCTTTTATCGTATCGTGTTTTGTTGTGTTTTGTTTTGTATTGATCCGATCTTTTCAGTGCCTTATCTATCCGAATGGGATGTGAGGGCACTTTTTTGATCGTTCTACCATTTATGTAGCGCCCCTACCCCCCGAGGGCGCTCCCTGGCAGTGCGGGCTGGGCTGCGAACACGACATGTTACGACTGTTGCTATTACCGCCGACTGCTGAAGCACACATAAACTTATTCATTCGCTTTGAATTGCGATTAAATTGATGCTAAATCTTACTTGACTCCATTCTCCAAAATCCCAAAAGGGGCAGGTATGAACATTGCAGGGCTGTTCGTGATGGGGTCTCTCACCCAAACTGCACCGACCCTCATCGGTTTCCTTCCCCAGCCAGTTGATGCAAGCAACATGTCTTGATTGGATTCCACCGTTACATGACTGGCTGCACTGTTGAGAATGTCATGCGATGTCACTCGTGTGAAACACATTCAAATGTCATGTGACAAGAATGAAATCAGTTGAACCACAACTAACTCGACCAAAGCTCCAGCTGGACTATTTGACCACCGTGCCAATCACATTAAATAAACCAAGACATTCAAACAGCATTTCCATAGTGGAATGCTTTGACATTCTGGGAAATCATCCTCCAAGGACGTCATTTGGGGAGGGGGACAGGGTAGACAAAAAACCCTGAGCAGCCCTTGCCCCTGGCTTTTGTAAATGTGCATGTATCTAGCTCGACGAGAGGGTTTGACCCCCCCATGGAAAGAGCTGACATGACGTCCTTGGATTCACCCAACGCACTTCTGGACAATTTGAGGTTATTCTGACGCCTTTGTAATATATTTTTTTAGAAATATTTAAGCAGTTATTACGATAACTCCCCGACGCTAGCCCATGACGTCGTCGACCGATTCTTACTTACATGACTCCAGTCACCCTGGACCCAGACAGGGCACGATTCAAGGTTGCAGGGCTGTTCGTGGAAGGGTTTAACAGACGATCTGCACTCGCTCTCATCAGTTCCTCTGCCAAGTCGATCCTTGCAGGAGACCTGCCTCGTTTGGACTCCACCGCCGCATGACTTTGAGCACTATTGGTAATAATAATAATAATAATAATAATAAAAATAGTGATAATAATAATGATGATGATGATGATAATAATAATAATAATAATAACAACAATAATAATAATAATAATAATGATAATAATAACAATAACATTAATAATAATGATAACAATAATAATAATTTTGATAACAATAATAATAATGATAATAATAATAATAATATTAATAATAACAATAATAATGATAATGATGATGATGATAATAGTAATAATGTCAATAATAATAACATTAATAATAATAATAATAATAATAATAATAATAATAAACCAATTAAATCACTTGATTCCAGTCTCCCAGGGCCCAGGAGGAGCACGGTAGAACATTGCAGGGCTGTTCGTGCGGGGGTCTGATGGACGAGTTGCAGTTGCCTTCGTCTAAATCCCTGCCCATCCAATCCTTGCAAGCCACGTGTCTCATTTGGACCCCTCCCTCACACGGCCGGGTGCACTGGTCATGAAAGTCTCCAATGAATTCGAATGTCAAATGAATGGGTTTTCACATGAAAACATTATTAATATGATTTTATAATGAATAAAGATATTTTTGTTGTGATTTTACAATGAATAAAATCATTATTATTGTGATTTTACAATGAATAAAAACATTATTATTGTGATTTTATTATGATTAAAAATATTTTTTGTCGTGATTTTATAATGAATGGATTGCCAAGCGCAAATAAAAAAAAAATGGATTTCAGCAGAAATAAAAAAGAGAATATAAATAACAAAACCTTTCATTTGGAGAGGATCGAAAGTAAATCTTCAATTTAGTTCTTAAAAAAGATTTTTTGTGGCCGACCTTCAATCGTAATTGGATTTATCCTCCAAAATCTCTAGCCATAAGTCACGTGCGGAATGCATTCATGTCGATTATTACAAGAACGACGATGTTTTGTTCTGACAGTTTCAAGATTAAACACATTTTTTGGCCATTTGAAAAGATAAATTCGCTTTTGAATTGTTGTAAATTCATTGCGAGATGTTCTCCGAAAGCAGTTGATGCATGAATTCATTGAAGCTGTGCATTCGTTGACGTTCTGTTTGGACATACGCCGCTATGGTGACACTCGGAATCATTATCATTAACATCATCATCGTCATCGTCATCGTCATCATCATCATCGTCATCATCATCATCATCGTCATCGTCATCATCATCATCATCATGATTAAGGCTCTCGTTAGGCGATCCATCCTAATCTAATTAGATATTAATTTATTCAAACCATCGTCCAATCACTGGTCCTCCACTCCCCGCAGTGCCTGTCCATGCAGGCCTCAGAGGACTGTGGTTTATCCATGGGGTCACAGGATGTTTCGTGGAGGAGGTCCCCCCTTTGGCTGCGGCACGTGACGTGCCTTTTCCTCTTACCCTCGCCACAAGTTGTGGAGCACTGTTAATAATAAAAATAATACTGACAATCGTGATAACTGCTTTTAATAATAATGATGATGACGACGACGACGACGATGATGATGATGATGATGATGATGATGACGATGATGATGATGATGATGTTGATAATAATAATAATAATAATAATAATAATAATAATAATAATAATAATAATAATAATAATAATAATAATAATAATGGTGCTGATGATGATGATGATGACGACGACGACGATGATGATAATAATAATAATAGCAATAAGTGAATTTGTATAGCGCCTTAAGCGTAAGCATAAGGGGCGCTTAGATCATTTATATAGCGCCGTCTCCCAGAGGAGCATCGTGCTTGTGCACTAGTACAAACTATTGCACTTAATGGTTGAAACCATTATGGCAACCACGGAGACGACGAAGTACCTTCGACCACCCTTCTATCACCCACTTGTTGACCCCTGGCACCTGGGGCACCTGGCTCAAAACGGGCTGGTTAAAGATAGGTATGATTTCATTGCTTATTGTCGTGCTTTCAACGGGGTTATGGCTGTCTGAAGACTCCCCTGCTTCACGATGATTGTGTCCCTCATTGCTGGAGCCGCTCGCCACAGGGCATGGTCCCGAGTAGCACTCTTCGATGGAATGCGGTGTCTCCCTAGGGTCGCACGTGCTAGCCTCCGTGCCGATCCCTCGGCAGAATACGGCCCTCTTCCGCTGTCCCAAGCCGCACGTGGCAGAACACTGAAGGACATTTGAAAGGGAGCATTTGATAATAATGAATATTAACGAATGTGATTAATATTACACTAAACATGTCCTAATCCAGTTAGACTCTTCTCAATATTGAATCTGCTGACAGTTAAACTATCGTTATACTTCAAAATAGGACTCAACAAAAAACTCAACCTACCCTACTCCACTCGTCATGGAGCCATAAAGGACAGGGGTCGAGACCGCACGGTCGTTCTTGAGAGGGCTTAACAAGGTAGTGACAGTGACTTTCGTCAGCATCCCTGTTCTGCCAATCCCTGCACACGGCATGCCTCGCTTGGACCCCGCCGCTACACGACCGAGAACACTGTAAACATGCAATGACATACAAGTAGATACATAGATGTTTGTGGGAGTGTGGTATTTACATTTGATCGGCTGATACAACAGGTCCGCAGAGTTCAAGGCCACAAACCTCACTCCACTCCGTCATCACCCAATCATATTCTTGCGACATGTTAGACTGATCGCTCATTGGCCGTTGGGGCTGATAGTTTATAGGGCAGGCTTCGGCAAAGCAGGGTCTTTCGCTCGAGGGTCTGGTCTTGACGTCGCAGTGTGGCTCGGTCAAATGTTCACTGAACGGATTCTCTGGCTCTCCGCAGGTAACGCTTCTGACTTCTCTACCCTCGCCGCAGGTCACCGAGCACTGCAGGGTAAAAATGATCACAGCATTGAAATGCCACTGAAGGGGGTGACCTTCGGTTTTCCCGGCAACCTACCTTGGACCATTCGCCCGTGATCCAGCTAGGACACGGCCGAGAGTTGCACGCCCTTACGAGGTCCTCTCTGTCGCCTTTGCATCCAAAGAAGCTCAACTGGAATCCGTCGTCATCGACGCACTCTGCAGACCTCCTCTGCTCCCCAATGCCACAAGTTCTACTGCACTGTAGCACGAAAGAAAAGATGTAGTGATCAGAAAGGGAGGAACCATTCCCTCGTCGTGTATACGTTTAAAGTCCTCTGTTACTAATAAATTATAAATTATATATATATTTTTTTTTTAAATAAATTATCGTAAATATTATAAATAATTATCATAAATTATTCAGAACACCGTTGTCAATGTAAGTTGTACTTATTTCATTTATATAGCGCCATATGCACAGCGTCAGAGGCGCTTTTTGTTAACCATTTATATAGCGCACCTTCCCAAGGGCGCTTGTGGCAGTGCAGGCTGGGTTTCGAACACGACACATTACGACTGTTGCCATTACCGCCGTATGCAGGAACGCAGCCCATTCGACCCTTACCTAGTATAAGCTTTTCTTCACAACAGCAGGTAACTAACGATCAGTTCAGCTCACCTTGGACCACTCGGAGTACTTCCACTGAGCGAAATCACACTCATTGAAGCACTCAGTTGCAGATGGAGGCCTGGGACTGCCGCAGTTCTCATCGGGAACAACCGATGCGTGATGCAAGTGCTCGGACTTCTCTTCCTTTAGGCATTGAATCTTCAGGATCTTGTAACCCATCCTGCCACAGTCCCCTAGACACTTAGTTAGCTCTGACACCTCCCACCTGGAATGACCCATCGACACATCAGTGGAGTGACCAGCGGTCCAGCACAACCCCCAAATGACAGTCACGAGATCATGTCATATTAATATTGTGACATAATGTCATCGTAACTACACAACGACGAGCTAAGATGCCAAGTGTGAGGTGTGGCCTCTCGGGATAAGATGGACGACCCATTACCCACTTGATGCGATTAATAATATGTAATAATTAGGTATAATAATAATAATAATAATAATAACATTAATAACAATAACAATAATAACAACAATAACAATAATAACAACAACAACAATAATAATAATAATAACAATAACAATAATAATAACAACAATAATAATAATAACAACAATAAAGGACAAAACAATAAGACATATTGTATTCGTAATAACACATATTCGCATACCTGTCCATAACAATCACACACCTGAGCTCACAATCCACGTTGCAAGTCTTAGTCATGTCTTCAGGTCTCCCTCCCAAGTGGTCGCAATAGTTCTCAGACACCACACCGGCAGTGTTCTTGTGGATGCACACGGTTTCCCTGGTCGTTGTACCTGTTGAGGGTAACAGTGTTATTTGCAATGTTTTAGTTGTAGAAACTCTTGCGAGCGGCTGGGATTTGAACTCGTAACGGAGACGCATTAATATGACGCATTAATAAGTAATAATTAAGTATAATAATAATAATAATAATAATAATAACAATAACAATAACGATAATGACGATAATAATAATAATAATAATAATAATAATAATAATAATAATAATAATAATAATAATAATAATAATAATAATAATAATAATAACAACAATAATAATAATAAAT
>MPNW01001074.1:0-2500 GCA_011800805.1 Hirudo medicinalis
ACGGATGGATGGATGGATGGATGGATGGATGGACGGATGGATGGATGGATGGATGGATGGATGGATGGACGGATGGATGGATGGATAGGTAAGTGAAACGACTAAATAAGGGTAAGGTGCTGGGAAGCGTGGAATGCAGAGTTAAGATGAGCGATCGACTGGAGTGGAATGATGGATTGTCTGAGGAATGAATGCCTGCTGAGGATTTCGACCAATTCAAGAGTCAAACAAGGTGGAAGGAGATTAAATTTAAGTTGCTCCGATGATTAAAGTCACCGAGAAATCAACATTTTAGTGTCATTTTAGTGGACGAGCACCGATTGCAAATGAAAATCTGAGAAAATTCCAAACTATGAACTTCACAGGGAAAGATTCAATCACATAGACTCCACGGTCTTGGTCGAACAAACATCCACAACAACAACAACAACAACAACAAATACTAACTCACAAAGATCGAGACAATTTCATTAAAGACGAACGTCAAACATGAGGGGCTGTCTCAGAATGGAAAACAATGTCTACAGAGACTTTTCTCCTCCTCACTCCACCCTTTTGAAACCGTCCCTGTGAGAACGTACCACTCCAGCATCATTGTCATTCATTAAAGATCCAAAGTGACTTTCTGTTTTATGGCTTTGGACGGGAGATTTCAGACACTTCTCCAGCTCCAGCATCAGAATAACTTACCTGTGATGTCCGTATGACTTCAGGGCAGAATCAATCACTCCATCACGGCAGTTTAAGGATGAGACACACGCCCCCCGAAGCACCCGAGGAGAACTCGTGAGGGGAATGTTGAACACTTCAGCGTGCATCCATTTCACGCCTCTGACTTGTAAACAACCGACCTCGGGCGTGGGAAATGTGGATGGCAGGAGAGGAAGGGGTCGATGATCAATTTAGCAGGAGGCTGCCAATTTGTGGTTTTTTTTTTCTTTTTGAATTATTTTTTACAGGCTTTTAATAAGAACAGGATGACTATGAAGGTTTTTTTTCTCAATTAATCTCCTGTTTCGGATGACGTGTTTGAGTGTTTTTTTAAGTTTTTAATTCTTATTTTTTATTTTTTTATTTTTTTGATACGCACTTTGAGATTACAAAAATCTTCCCTTTTGTCTCCTTCACCAGGTGCAAAAAATGATTTGACCCCCACATAGACGACCCCCTGCGAATTCTTCGATTGGACGTATATCATAATTCCAATTAACTTGTCGATAAAGAGCGGTTTTCATTAAGACTGGTCCGGGGTCGTCCCAAAAAAGGGAAAAGAAAAAGCAGAGAAGAACGGAGAATAAAAATAGTGAAACAAAAGAAAAACAAGATGCATTTTTTTCTCGAACAAACATTGTGAAGGACACAAGTTTTTTGAGTGTCTTGATTCCAGTTAGGGTTAGGGTTAGAGGAGGTCTCAGGGATAGCGGGGTATCTAAATAAATTGTTTATTAACGCCCGTCGCATAGCTAGATGATTAGGACGTTGTTGCTCCCGCAACAGGATTCGAATCCGTGCTGCCATCGTGAGGAGCGGAAGTCTTAACCATGCAGGAGCACAGTGGGATATCTCAGGGCTAGAGGGATGTCTTAGGGTTAGAGGGTGGCTCAGGGTTAGTGGGAAGGGGGTCTCAGTTTTGTTAATCTTGGATTCTGAGGAAATAATTCATAAGGGTATCAGCATGGGATTTATCCAGGTGGAGGCCCCGGTACAGTATGGTAAGGGAGGCCCACAAGCCAGTCCTGTTGACAAAAATGTTTCTTTTGTTGGTGGTGGCCCCTGTACTGTGGCACGTTTCGACCACGCCTAAATACGGAGGCAAAGTTAAAAAAAAGTTGTCATTGCTTGAAAAAAGGACTTCGCCGTTTTGGGTTTTCTCCGTTTTTGGTATGTAATAAATTATCAATTATCGGAGAGTACTAAAGCTAGCATAAATACGTAAGTATAATAAGCATAAATATGTAATTATAATAAGCATAAATATGTAATTATAATAAGCATAAATATCTTCTGAATTCATGCACGTGTGAGGGGGAGGAGTTAATATGAGCAGTTTTATCACCGTCCATGCACATAAATCCAGGCATTTGCATGGCATTCATTTTATTGGCTTTTCATTCTTTGCTTTCAACTGCTCTTGTCGTTTTCATTTGTTCGTTCGTTCGTTTATTGGGAATTATGCATAATTTTTGGAATATTTATACAAAATTATGGCTATATTCAGCAGCAAGCCAGTAGGTGTTTGCAATGCAACAATAATAAAGGTTCCAGGCATTTGGATTAATGTCCATTTCATAACTTGGGTGGTTCGAATGCACATTTTATGCTTGGAATGATATTGGCAACAAAATGTGTTTTATTCTACTTGAATAATTGAAATCATCACCCAATCTTAAACACCCACCCACTCATATTAATCCACCCAACCACTCAATCACGAACCAACGATCTTGTCTGTGAGTCGTTATGGCGTGTTGGTTGTTGTTGTTGTTGTTGCAGTTGGTGG
>MPNW01001074.1:7500-12049 GCA_011800805.1 Hirudo medicinalis
CAACAATATGTTCCTCAGCAAAAAATGGGCACAGAAGAAACGACCATGGATCACCAGAGAAGTAATTAAGACTGAAAGGGCAAAATATAAAGCTTGGAAAAAGATGAAAGCAGTGACAAGAACAGAACGAGATACTCTCGAAATACTCTCGTGCCGAGAGTAGTTAATCTGTGGAACAAGCTTGATGAGGAGACAATATAAATAGATTCATTGGAACTATTCAAAATAGGAATTTTTCAAAATATCTAAATTTGAATATTGAATTAAATAAATGAGTGGTTTATCATACAGGCTACAGTCTACTTACACCACTATAAGTTAGTGTTATGTAGTATTATGACTGTCAACACCGAAACCCGGAAATACCAGCTGGAATTAGAAGCTCTCAATTACGCCTCTGCTCTTGTTGTTGTTGTTGCTGTTGTGTCTTCATAACCAAGTTGTTATCGATTCGAAACCTTTCCATGGCGACATGTTTACGAGGTGAGATAAGAGGACGAAGGAGTGGTCGGAAGCATAGAAATCGGATTCTGTGTCAGGTCAAAGGTCAGAGACGAAGCAAAGAATAAATAGAGCGAGGCGAGAAAAAAATCCTGCCAACTTCCCTTGTCGTGTCACTAATCTAATGCTCAGTTTTCCCGCCGATGACTTTTTATGTCTTGTTTTTGCTTGTTTTTCTTTTTGGACTCATTTGATTTGTTCGAATTTGTTTGGATTGTTGCAAAATCGGAGATTGCTCTGTTTTGAAGTTTTTGGAGCATCGTTGGTTCCGGGGATGTAGAGGCAAGATTCAAGAACAAAAGGAGAATGGAATTTGAGTGGAGGCACCAAGCAAGACTTGCAGACGCTGTGCACACCATGTCTGGGAATGATCGTCTTCAACTTGTATTTTTATGTATTTAGTTAGTTAATTATTTATTTGATACAAATCCGTTGAATAAGATAATTTGGACTGACCAATTTTAACTTCATTCAGAATTCTGACGACAACTGGCCAGACGAAGCAAGGAAGTTGTTGGTCGCAACTAAATATTAACATAAATATAAACATAACAAATACAAACATACAGTTGCAACTAAATATTAATATAAACATAACAAATACAAACATACAGTTGCAACTAAATATTAACATAAACATAACAAATACAAACGTACAGTTGCAACTAAATATTAACATAAACATAACAAATACAAACATACAGTTGCAACTAAATATTAACATAAACATAACAAATACAAACATACAGTTGCAACTAAATATTAACATAAACATAACAAATACAAACATACAGTTGCAACTAAATATAAATACGGTCGCAAGCGCAATCAAAGTTGGCAAATGTTTGAAGACGACTCCAGTTTTGTTTGTCCATGGCTACAAAACCATCAATTATATGCTAAACACTACGTGCTCTGAAGAATCCCACGAAGTACTACTCAATGAAGTACCAGTACTTACAAAGTAACAGCGCTTGACGAGTACTTAAGGTAACAGTACCTAAGTACAGAGACAGAAGGAGTCTCCACTGATATAACTAAAACAAAAGTCCTGCTGATAGTGTCTTTCGCTAATGATGTTTGTATCTCTGAATCGATGCTTCTTGCGATGAGTTGGCAGGACGCGTGAATATCTCGTGCCACATCTGGAACTGGCATAAATTAAATTTGAGAGGATTTCCAAGATGGATGGAGTGAATGAAGAGCGGATGAATGGACGGATTTTCCATGCAACAGAAACTCCCGTCTGCACTTTTATGGCTTTCTTTTTATTATCGCCCGCGCAACACTTAAGCTTCGACCACAATTTGATATTTTCTCATTCAGTTTTAATTAACCGCTAAATGAAGTTATTACGGCCATTAATATGTCTTCATAATTTTTTCAACTTTGGAAATTATTATTATTGTTATATTTTTTTTAGACGTGGATTTAAAATTTAACGAACTATGCTTTTTTTTTTTTTACATGCTTCCGAGAGGAACCTGAGCGTTTTCTATGGAAATAAATATCTATTCGGGAATTTTTACAATATTGAATAAAATATTAAATATTTGTCAGTAGAATTTTATAACAATAAATTCTTTATTACTAAAATTTTATAATCATTAAAAAAATTATCTAAAAAAACTAGTTCTCCACCGAGCGACATCTTCCGACTTCCAAGCGGTGGAATTTCCAGGACTCGCTTCCAGACGACTCGACGTCCTTCCCACACGTCATGAGGAATGTCCATTGAATCGTGCACATCTTCAATTGGTCGCTCGTCATCCTTGTCAGGACATGCAACTTCAACAACGTCGACATCAACAAGATCATTATCATCACCAACGTCAACAAGATCATCATCAGCAGCAGCAGCAAGATCATTATCATCATCATCATCATCATCATCATCATCAACATCAACAACATCATTGTCATTATCATCATCATTATCACCAAAAACTACAAGATCATTCTCATCATCACCAAAATCAACAAGATCGTTATCATCATCACGATCAGCAGCAGCAACCACATCCAATGAAATTCCCGTCGGCCAATCGAACCAAATCCAGTCGATATTTTTTGATAGGGAAACGTCATACTCTCCGTTCTCGTCCTCCTCTTCCTCATCATCATCATTACCATCGTCCTCCTCCTCCTCCTCCTCATCATCATCATTATCATCGTCCTCGTCCTCCTCATAATCATCATCATAGTCACAATCATCATCATCCTCGTCGTCATCATCGCCATTCCGCTCTGCTTCGTCGTATTTGTCATCATCACGGACTGCCTCATTGGCGCGGTATCGTCCATCAGATATGCAACATTTGCAATCGATCAATTGCTGGAATTCCAAGCTGCATCTTCTTCGTTCGTAACAATGACTGCTTCGAGTGGAATACGAACAACCATGAAAACAACTGCAGTTTGCCATTTACCAGCCATCCCTTCCACCAGGTGAATGCCTCTCTTCCTGGAAAAGTTCAGACGTCTGGCAGAGACTTGACCGAAATTGCACCAACTTGGACATCGTCACCACTTCTCCGACCACCATCACCTCCACCGATGGTCGAGAGCAGGGAGATTGAAAGTTCAGAGCCTGTTGTCATTTGCTTGACGCAAAAGTGGAGTCGAGACAAGACATCACCGAAGCTGCCCGCTGACAGTCAATCCGTATTAGTTGACACCAATAAAACGGTGTCAGGATCCACGGGTGTTCCACGGATTAAGCGCCACGCGGTCAGCCATTCCTCGGTGCAAGTTGGAGCCTCTCACTTGTACGAGCCGCTCCGAAAAGCTGCTCAGTCACACGAACTTGATGCCCCGGATCGAGGAGGTGTTGGATCAACGCCCATAGCTGCAGATCTTCTACTACCCAATGGACGCATGGGGCAACATGCTGCCCACGCCCACCCGACGGTGAACTTGACCTTGACATCGGATGAGGTGACCTTTGCATCGTCGAATAATTATGTTGTCTTGAGATGGAAGATTTACTCCACATTCCAGATGGAAGTTAAGGTTAGCAGGTGGGAGGGTCAAAGGTGACCAATGGTGTCGACAGAGGACGCGATAAACTAATCCATTGATTAATAATAATTTATTTTATACCTGCTTTCAATTTCTCCTGGTTACTGGTTATTAATACTGCCGTATATTATTGTGCAGGTTGGCCGAATGGGTTGCATTCCTGCCTACGGCGGTAATGGCAACAGTCGTAATGTGTCGTGTTCGAAACCCAGCCTGCACTGCCACAAGCGCCCTTGGGAAGGAGCGCTACATAAATGGTTAATAAAAAGCACCTCTGACGCTGTGCACATGGCGCTATAAAAATGACGTACACACTTGTTATGATTACTTTTTTGTCCCGATAGCTTAGACGTACTGGAGTCAGAATTAGAATCAAGAATAGGTTTTACTCAAAATACGAATATTCCAAGCATATCCGTTGTTAAGTCTGTGTTTGGCTTTTGAATTTACGAGATCAAAAGATTTGTAAATGATATTTTACCGATATGCTTTTATTTTATTTTAGTCTATTTAGTCGTGATAATACCAGGACATATTATGATAATGGCGATATTAATATTTATCTAAATAATAATTATTATTATTGATATTATTATAAATATCATAATTATTTATAAAAATAATTATTGTTATCATAGTAATAATAATAATAATCATCATCATCGTCATCGTCATCGTCATCGTCATCATTATTATTATTATTATTATTACTAGAAGTGTAAAAAATAAAGCATATCCATTCCTCCTACTCCTCCCAATAGAACACCACCTCACAAGGAAGCAGAGACACGATTACGATTAATTCATGGCATGCTCTTCAATCTACGAATCTTGTTATTGCATATCATCATCATTATCATCATCACCATCATTATCGTCAGCGTCATTATCATCACCATCACCACCTCATATTGGGAGACACCACAAACAGCCGATGTTGATAGCGACGTCAGGATCCATTGAAACCCATCACTATCATCACTGTCATCATCATCATCATCGCCATCATCATCATCATCATCATCAT
>MPNW01001075.1:13252-30833 GCA_011800805.1 Hirudo medicinalis
GGTGGTGATGATGATGATAATAATAATAACAATAATAACAACAACAATAATAGTAATAATAATAATAATAATAATAATGGTAATTGTCATCATCAGAGGACCAACAGCAACCTCTCAGTGACGCTCTTCTCAATAATAGCACTGGAGAAGTTCTCGCTCACAGGTCTGTCTTGATGAATATAAACATCCAGCTTTTTTAAACTGCCTTCATCAATGAGTCGAACTCATTCTTATCGTTATAATTAATCTTATTATTTACGTCCTTCGAACCCGGCCAGCCGGCCACTTGCCCTCGAAGAACTGGCTGATTAGGAGTCCTGGTGGAGTGCTATGAATATTAATGATGTTGTGAATGTTAATTGTGATTTGAATATTAATTACGTTCTGAATATTAATTGTTTATTGATATTGTCACTCTTGCAAGAGCAGTTGTCGTCATTTTTATTGTTAGAATTCCAGACGTGTTAGAAAAGGAATCATTTTCAAAATAACATTCATCATCATCATCATCATCACCATCAACAACACCACTTGTACTTCATTAATGTCACCACCATTGTCATCATTTTTATTATTATTACTAAAAGTTTCATCATCATCATCATTATTATCATTATTATTATTAATATTATTATTATTATTATTGTCATTACTAATAGTTTAATCATCATCATCATCATCTCTTCAGGAGACAACAAATTGAAGATCGTTGAGAGGCTCAAGACTGACAATGTGCTGGAGCACCTGGAACGTTTCCATGGAAGCACAGACGACTTACTCCTGAGGGAGGTCGGGTTCTGCGCCCGATGGTCCCTCGACAACCTCTGTGAGCGATGATGATGATGATGCCAATAATTTTATTAAGTCAAAGTCACGACATTTGATTTGCAACGTGACGTGAAGTCGGTGATTGCAAATGCATTGTCACATTTGAGAGGTTGACAGTTGCTTTATGGCAGCTAATTATTATCGTTTTTGTTGTTCTTGTTATTATTATTATTATTGTTGTTGTTGTTGCTACTAATGTTGTTGTTGTTGTTTTTGTTGCTATCACTGCTACTATTGTTGTTGTTAAACATTTTGTTGTTCGAGTCCCAAATGCAACGAATTTGACCTTTTAATCCATTTTTTCCAGTTGTCCTCGAGGTGGGTCGTCTGCTTGTTAGTCTTCACCGTCACCAACTTCCCTAGCATCATCACATTCACACAAAAAATTCTAACAGTTCCACGTATTTTTTACCATCAGCATCACCATCATCATCATTACCATCATCATCATCATCATTATTATTATTATCATTATCATCAGCATCACCATTATTATTATTATTATTATTATCATCATCATCATCATAATCAAAAGGGACGAGTCTTTTCCTACACCCTCATCGACCACGGTGGGGATCCCAGCATAAACGTAATCCTCAACCACGATGATGTCAGCGAATACCTCAAGTTGTCTGCCTGTGGTCTGGAAGCCAGGTGGGTAGATGATGACTTGTTCGGATGAGTGGAGAGATCGTCAGATGAATGTCGAATTTCAGCGTCGACCTGCCGGTTTACGGTTCGATGATTTTTACCTGCAGGTGTGATGCCACGTCATTCGAAAGCGCCAGGTGCACCTTGCCCGTGTCGGAAGGCGTCTGGTACTACGAGGTCCAAATCGTGACCTGCGGCATCATGCAGGTCGGCTGGGCTTCCAAGGACAGCAAGTTTGTCAACCAGGTGATTAAATATTCGTCTGTCCGTCCATCGGCCGGACGATTTGGATTGCATCTCGTATCGCAGGTGTTCTCCTAAATTCGAAGTTATTGTTTGTCATCGTTTGGAGCTCATTATAATTTATTCCTTGTTTTCGATCAACCTGATAATTTACCAAGTTGATATTATTGCTTGTTTACAACCAACTCAGGAGGGCTTCGGAGTCGGCGACGACGAAAAGTCGATAGCCTACGACGGCTGTCGGAGACTCATTTGGCACAATGCCAAGAGTTCCGAGCACAAACATCCCAACTGGAAAAGAGGTGGATCCGTGTTTATTTAAGCCTCCCATTCCAAACTAAACCTTTTGATTGGTTTCAATGTTTTAACAAATATTCATAAATTATTAAAAATATCATTTACAAGAAGCATTAGTAAAGATATTATTTATAAATATTATTGTTATTATTATTATTATTATTATTCATGCAAAGCGAACGTTTGTTTACATTCTTTTGTTGCTAGGCGACATACTCGGACTGCTGCTGAGCGTGGAGGAGAAGCAAGTTTCGTTTTCTCTCAACGGGGATTTCCTGCCACCAACCTCGAGTCTTTTCGACAAGCCCTCGTAGGACGGATTCATTGATCACTCGTCGTTTGAATTGTTTATCAAAAATAATTGATCATTGATGATAATAATAATAATAATAATAACAACATCGCACAATGACAACAACGACGACAGCAGTCACATAATAATTGATAAAATAATTGTTTATCAATAATCATTCCATTTGCTTGAGCTGATAATTTCTTGTTTATACAAATCATTAATCTCATCCATCCACCTGAAATCCACTCAAACCATCACCGTGAAAAGGTCAGGGGGCTACTTTGCTGCAGCCAGCTTCATGTCCCATCAGCAGTGCATATTCAACTTTGGTGCCAGGCCGTTCGTCTACCCTCCGCCGATCGGCTTCAAGAAGCTCAACGATCACGGCGTTCTCAAGCCCGAGGAGAGGACCATCCTGCCCAGGTACGCCCTTTGGACCGTCGCCGTCATCGCCTTCGGTCATCGTTGTAGTCGCCATTACAATTCGCTACGGCAAATGTTAATTATTCAGCCATGTCATCGTCATTTATCACGATGCACTCACTCATCTCCCACATTCCCATTGGCCAGGCACATGAAGCTTGCCACTCTGAAGCAAATGGTCATTTCTGAGGATAGCTGTATGCTCTGTGCCGACAGAACTTCGTGCATAAAACTTCTTCCCTGCATGCACCCGTTAGTTGACGACGATGATGGTGATGATAATGATGGTGACAGGATTAGCTAATTAGACCACTTGTGAAAAGCTATTGTAAAGGCTTAGAGCAATAAAAAAAAAACAAGAAATTCAATTAATTAATTAAATTACACTCATCAACACCACCGNGTAACAATTCAAATAGTGATGATGATGATGATGATGATGACGACGATGATGATGTTGTTGATGAGATGATGAATTCAAAGATTCTAGGTTCAATTTATGTGATGATGATGATGATGATGATGATGGTGGTGGTGGTGGTGATGATGATGATGATGTTATGATGAGATGATGAATTCAAAGATTCTAGGTTCAATTTATACGAAGTTCATATTGATTAAAAATATTTTCTCCTGATGTAACTTATTCAACTGTTCCTCGATAAGCGTGATGACCACTAATTAACATAATACGTTAACGGCTCATCAGTATTCGTGTCGTCGGCGAGTAAATAATAATTATTCTCGATTGGTGACAACAGAGGCTTTTGTCGGGAGTGCTCCCAACAACTTAACAACTGCCCCATCTGCCGCCAGAAGATCTCCCGGAGACTCTCCGTTCGACGATCCTCGAAAGAAGCCCCGTCCCCTTCTCCCTCTCTGTCCGATTGCAACGAGGGGCAGGCGGTCACTGAGACAGCAGACGACGGTTCAAGGGTGGATGAATTGATTCAATAGCTTTGCGAATTAACGAATGAATGAATGGTCCACCTTCGTCGTCGTCGTCATCACCTGTATAAATCACGTCTTTCCGTTGATTCTGTGATCATGATGATTTTTGGGTCATCATCAAATCTTTTTACAAACAAATATTGTGATTATGGATTAATTATTTGTAAGGATGTTGAATAATAAAATTCATCGACACTTATTATTGTTGTTGTTGTTGTTATTGTTGTTACTGATGTTGTTGTTATTATTATTGTTATCATTATTATTATTATTATTATTATTATTATTATTATTATTGTTGTTGTTGTTGTTGTTGTTGTCGTTAATGTTGTTGTCATTGTGATTAATGTTGATGATTATTGTATGATATTATTGTTGTTATTATTATTATTATTATTATTGTTGTTGTTATTGTTGTTGTTTATGATTGTTGATGTTATTCTCTGTGCTCATGTGGTGTGGGACCACTAGAAAACATATTTGGCCGTGTCTAACGAAGAATCGAAACGAACTGAGTCTTTAAAAGATTAACAATTGTTTTAATATTTTTCTATTCAAAATATTATTTTGTCTTATTTTATTTTCATTGATTTTGTTATTAAGTCATGACCTGGACTTCTAAATGCTTGGGATTGGTCAGAAACATTTCGAATCAATCCCAAATGCTCCAAAAGAACTACTTGAATTTGCGAAGAATTTCGAGGAATTGTTTCAAATTCTTAAGAAAAAAAAGATTAGTTGAAAATGTCAAATTGTCTATAATAACACATTCTTAGATGTTAGAACATGACAAGCTTCTCAAAGTGGATTTCACAATTCCATGGATGTAATTTGGAAAACAAATCTATCCTGTTACTGAATATGTTTTCATGAACATGTTTTCCAACATTTGGTTGGTTTGAAATGGTTGAACGCTTTCTTAGATGCTTGGTTTCGATGACGTGCGTGAATCTGAAGTTCTACATGACCTTCCTTCTGTTCGGCTTTTCCAGTGAACATCAACAGCTGTTGTTGTTTTACTGATCACGGAGTTTCATTTGTCATAGTTCTGTGCTTCGTTGGATCTGTCCGAGGAGATGCTGAAGATGCTCCTTGCCTCTCTTCCTGTCTTTTTATGTTTTCATTCTGTTTGCAATGTCAGGAGATGTTCAAAATGCTCTTTCATTCTTCATTGAACATTGCTGAGCTTGACGACGAATCAAATGTCTTTGTTGAGTTGTTGTTACGTTTTTGCTGGGTCACGGTAACGATGATGATGAAGATGATAATAATAACCGAGGCGACGATGATTAGTTATGTAATCACTGTTAACAAATTACCATAATTACGATAACTGAAGGCCGTTATGGTCTTTCGAAATCATGAATATTTATGCTGATGGAGCTCCCTTCTTTGTGAAGCACGGGTTAGGGGTATGGTTATCTTTAATATGTTCTCTCCGACGATTTCGTTTTCCCCAGTCTCACCATCTCTGATTGCTGGAATAGCTGAGCTGGCTGACCCTTCAAGGTCTTCTCATCATCTCCAAAAAATTAGTAAATACGCCCGAAGAAAGGAAGGAATATGAGGTAATATTTGCTGAGTAGGGTCTCGTGCGGGTTGCTTAGGGTTGTTACATGCCAATATATTTTGAAAACAAAGTGTGAGCAAGGTCGGATTTGTTTTTATTATTTATGACCCATTTTCGAGTTTTATCATTATCTCTCCGCATGGCTGAGCACGCGTGGCTAAATGGAACTGGCGTTTTAAATAAATTACAAAATGAAAGTTCTGATTCTCCATAAATTAAAGGTTTATTTAATAGTAGGTATTTATAATTTTTTTATATTTTGAAGCAGTGTTTTAGTGAAAAAACCTCGCCCATCTCCGTGATGCAGACGATTTCATTACGTCTGGCAAAACTTAAATATGGCGATTGACTAGTAAACTTTTTGTCATGTTTGCGACGCTTATCGAAGTCAAAATAAATGTTATTTTACGAGCGTTTTTATGCATTCGTCTTAGTTCGTTATTTGTCTGCGATAAGGTACGTTGACGGATTGTGCGAAGATTCCTGCAATATTCTCGATCGATATTCTTTGATATGCAGCAAAGTCATACAACATGATCTCCATGATTGTCACGAGAAACATCCAGAGGTTAGTTTAAATACTTAAAATATTGCTAGGTTTGTGTTGTCGAGTCAGAGTTTTAATCTCTTATTATATAAAAAAAAACATAATTAACATTAAATGCCTTTTATAACGTTTATAATTTACCAAGATTGCGATCTCTTGTTGCAGATCAGTACACTGAGGCTTAACTGGTACGGCCTTAACTACAGCACCGTCGATCGGAGAGACTTTTATCTTTTCTCAAACCTTTCAGAGATCCTAATAGAGCCGTCAAACACGACGGGATTCTCAACAAGAACAATAAGTGAAGAAGAATACGAGAATCCCAAACTGTGGACAACGTACGAGGCCGTGGGAGTCTTTGGGCGAGTTTTAAACGTAAGGCTGTTTAGTTCTTTCGTGAAGGAATCATGCTGTTCGAAATGGTTATCTCGAATCGTCCTTGCCCATCTTCTCTCATCTGAAGCTACTGCATCTTGGTTCAAGCACTGCTTCAGAGGATTTAATCTCTTTTGTCAGGAATATAGAAATAAACCTCCTAAATGGATGATTATGGCGTGGATCCAGTCCTTGGACGAGTTCAAAGATCTGATGGCGAACTACTGCTTATTCAAAAGGCGAAAAACTGCCAGATTTAAGAGAAATATTATTAAAGCTTTTTGGAATCAAGATGAGACTGAAAATAATACCAAATCTTTCGAAGACGTGGAATCCGTTAAAACTATTTATAAATATGAGAATCAAGGATCAAACGAAGCTCTCCACCGCGTGGTAAAAGATCAAGTCACCCCTAAACAAGACACCGACGCGCTTATACAAAATGAGTCTAAAAAAACAGACTTTTACAAGAAGCTGACAGCGTTCCTAGTAGCATTGAATTGTCTCACTTTGATTATCCTCTCAGGCACCTGCTGTCTCTATTGCAAAGCCAAAGGTGCTCTGGAACTCGCCGGCAAGTATGGAAGCACTCTTACTCAATACAGAGGGTCGACCCTAAAGAATGCCTCTCTGAATAGAAGGGAATCCGTTCAATCTCTTGACGAGTCGGATAGAGAAAAGCGTTTCGTTAGTAACCACTTGAATCCAAATCAAACCATAGTCTCAAATAACAACAACTATTTGTCAAACAAGGCTGCACCCAACGAAGCAAGCTCCACCAAAGACAAGGCAGACGGTGGCAAAAAGTTTGTCAAAAGACTTAGGACCATACTTGGACTCAGACCATCCAATTCTTTAGACAGTAACACTGACGAGAGAGAAAGATTGGTTCCGCGGGCTTCAGACAACGGCGATCAGAATAACAACAACACTACTAACCTCAACACCAGCAACAGCACTGCCGACGACCTCGCTAACATGGGAAATGCCGGCCATCCTACCTTGGAGAGTGATGCAAAGGAGAGCCTCGACTTAAGTGACGAAGAGGAACTTGAGCAGATATTTCTCGACCATCTCTACAACAGAATGAGGGCTCAATCCCGGTACGACTACCTCACTCAGTTCGACAAATACGGCTACTGCGATCACCGAGGAGAGTCCTTCAAATGAGTTTGGATAAATGGGACGGACGACTGCACTAAGATCGGGAATGTCTGATATTCATCGGATTGTCATACGATCAAAAATGGTCACTTCCACAAAGATTAAAAAACTCTTTCTTTAAAATAACCGAACTTTAAGAAACTCGAAAACTGAACGAACTGCCGAACGGAATAAATTACGAACGAGTGCACGTTTAAATCTGTGAATTTCATAAAATCGTTCCTCAGTCATTTGGGACAACTCAGAGTTTTTTTCTTCTTCTGGACTTTTTTCTTGGCTTCGTTCAAATAGCCTGAATCAAAAATGGCAGCAAGTGCATGAATCGGGACCGCTAACGACCAATGGCTTTACATTAAAAGGAAAAAACTCTACAGTAATCAACGTTCGGCCAACGTAATCCAAAAGGAATCGAACCTTCGATGAAAGATCTCTTGTCTGGTTTCAGGTCGATGGCTTTTTGGAACATTTCGAGGGCCTTGTCGTACTCCTTGGTTGCCATGAAAACTTTGCCTTGAGTTATGTGGGCGTTGAGACTCTTGTCGTCCGCCTGGGAAGACAAAGATGCTCGAGTGATCCTTGCGGGCCGAACCTTTACGGCTTCTCGTGCAAATCGTTCCGAGCGAATGTTTTCTTTAATCGAATTATAAAAAAAAACACCTTGAAAGCCCAATTGCAGTCGGACATGGCTTCCTTTATGTTGCCCAGCTGAAGATGGGTCTGGGCACGGCCCGTGTAAAGTGCCGCCCAGTCTCTCAGCGTGGATATGGCCTGAGAATAAGATCGAGCAACTTGCAAAACTTGTAAAATTAAGTAATAATAATATTATTAATAATTCCTCTTAACATCAATTCAAGAAATCAAATATAAGCATTTGTGGTGACATCCAAATTGGCAGACCACCCTTCTCGACCAACCCGATCGTAAGTCTCGAGAGCCTCTCGGTAGTCCCCGGAGTTGAACTGGATCTCGGCCTGCGTTTTCAGTTCTTCGGCCTTTTCCTTCCTCTTCTTCCTATCCTCCGCTCTCTGCTTGGCATCCTCCTCGATGGATTTCATGAATTCCTCTGTGATGATGTGGTTTATTATAATAATTTATAATATTAATAATATTAATATAGGAATATTACAATTCATGAAATTTTGTAAATGACAGTAATTATGAAAATTAAATAAAAAATAATAATGACAGTAGCAATCGACAAGACGCAATTTTTGTTATCACGATGTCGACGTTTAGGCACTTTGTTATTTGCAAGGCCGTTTTAATCTAGTTTCATGAACATTGGAAGAATAAGATCACCAGGATCCATTTCCTTGGGCTGTTGTTTGTCACGTTCTTTGAACGCCTTGTCATTGATGATTGTTTTGCTGAAAGCTGCAATTGGATAAGTTGGCATTAGTATTTTAAGGATGCATTTTAAGTAATAATAATAAGGATAATACTGGATAATATAAATAATAATAAGGATAATACTGGATATTATAAATCATACTAATGATTTTAAATAATAATTAAGGATAATACTGGTAATTCAAACACACACTGCAATGCCTCGAGAAATAAAATTCAGTTATTTCAGTTCTAATGTGGATCTTGGTTGGGTGAACAACAATAAAAATAATTTCAAACTGTCAACAAGTTTGTGGCAATGCCAAAAAATGATGTAACTTACTCTTTCTTTTCTTGGAAGTAGAATCATCTTCGTCAGCGAGCTCAGTTTGTTTTGGCATCTCATGGTTGGCAAGAAATTTGTCTGCTCTCTTCATTGATTGTTCAACTGTCTTATCGTCAGTAGATGAAAATCCCTTTACAATTGATTCTATTAGAAAAAGTTGCAATCCATTATACTGTAGCTTAAATAACTATAATAACTGTAATCCTTTAATTCAATAAATTTCATGTAAAATTGTCCCAAACTAGCTTTTATAGTCTAAAAAAATATAAATGACACATTAAAAACTGAAGTATCAGAACATCTGATATCAGAGACAGACTTCAAATTAAGAAATAATTCCATTTTTGCATTTTCACACACCGATCTCGTCAACTTTGGCCATAAATTCGTCAAAGTCCTTCATGTCTTTTGCTTTAGCAGAAAATGTGTCTAATTTTTTAATCATTTCTTCATAATCACGATCCATTGTTACACAACAAACCAGTACTAGGCAACCAACTGTACAAATAGTAGAGTTTTCCAATTATCCTCAGATAATTAAGTGTGGATGTTTTGACAAGACGGCTAATTAAAGAAATAAAATCTGCTATTCAGTGGAAACATAATTTCACATAATTTAAAAAAATTTAATAAATTAAAATGAGATAAAAACATTCATTTTAAATTCTTGAAGTAAAATGAATTTTTAGTTGAACGATTTTGCAATAATAAAAAAACAGTAGTTAATAAAATTATTTACAATTCACACAAGTTAAGTTAATGTTTAAAATCAGTGTTTCGACCAATACATTGTTTACATGTTAAAAGTTAGTCACACTAGACGATGTTACACAAGCGTGTTTATTCGGGATTAAGGGCTCTGAAATTTAATAAATGCCAGGAATTTTTAATAAATACAGGATTGTTGAGGTAATCATATTTATATGATTGTCATTCCATTGGCTCTGAATCTTATATCATGCCATGTAAATGTTTAAATGCCCAATTCAGAAAAAAGGCTCCCAGCTATTTAAACTAATCTTTTTAAATGGTTATTCAATGTTCACAGGTGCTCTTACAGTACCACCCACGCTCGAGTTAACTCAGATGTTCAGTTATCTCGGTCTCTTCTGAAGTTAGCCTTAAATATTTTACTTTAACATTTTGCTCACTTGGACAAGTAAATAATTGTAAAAGCATCCGTTAAAATTTCATTTATAAAGCAAAATCAATTCACTCCTGACTGACAAAAAGACAAGAGACAAAAGTGGGCAGACGATACTGAATAATCCTTCCCTAGTGAAGCAAGCCTTTGAGACTGGGGTGAGAGTCTCTGACATTGTCTACAGGAGGGATGCAGTGATAAAAGAAATTCCATCCAGTGCTTTGAAGGACGTCAGACTGCACCAGATTTCTCAGTTCCCAGTCGAACTTCAGATGGAGTTCAAGGATAGAAAGGATGGAATGATCGGTGAGTTCTCAGACGATGATTCATGTTTTGGGGTCGAACGATGTGGTATATATTTATAATGATAACACATCACAATTGATAGTCAAAATTTTCACTAACTAATTGTCTGTTACATTTGATTAGCTCAATCAGAGAAGTTGGTCGTCTTTCAAATTATTAATATTGTTAGATATCGATGTGAGGCTCTTTTGTAGGACTTATGCAAAATGTTCAGTCTAACTGCATTACAATAGCACAACCATATCTATAAAAAATGTAGCATAATTTATGAATACATCTCATTAAACTCTACCACACAGCCGTATGTGATATTCCTTCGACCGAAGTCGACCCCGAAGTTCAAAGGTCACACCTCCTCCCTGTTACGATCATCCTCGACAATATCAGAAACTATGAGAATATGGGCATCATCATTAGACTCTTTGAGCATCTTCGATGTCGAAAACTGCTCCTAACGAAAGGTGAGCAGGTTTTTTCTGACATTTAAACAATTTTTAAGCTTAAAAACTTTAAAGTGCTGGGTTTCCTGTAATTATTTTACGAGGTTACTAAAAATGGTGTGTTTCTTTTTAAAAGGTGTTTGAATTATTTATTATTTTGGATTTAAGTGTCAACATTTTTGTTTGATTTTGAAGGTTGCGTTGACATTTGGAACCCGAAAACCATCGACTGCAGCATGGGGAGTCTCCTCAGCTGCCACCAGGACATCAAGGACAATCTGTCTTGGGATGATATTCAGGACCAAGTGATGCAGAATTCAAAGATTCTGCTTGCAGATACCTACAAGGAAGAGGATGTCAACTCAAAATCATCCCAAACTCCATTGAGATACACCAATATCAACTACAAGTCCTACCATGAGCTTGCCCTCATAATTGGGGGAGAGACTGAAGGTTTGAGTGAGGAAGCTCGAACTTACTGCTCCAAGAACTCGGGGCAGGAGATTTACATTCCCGTTCAAGAAGGAGTGGACAGCTTAAATGGGGGAATGGCCACTGGCATTCTGCTCTCTGAAATCACGAGACAGCTCCAAATCGATTAAATTTTACTTTCTAAAAGGTTGACTGCTGTCGATAAAATGGTCGCAACATCGCGTGAAATTGTTACTGTTACTGGTCACAGGGTGTTCTGGTAATGAAACTAAGATGAGCTTTAAGTATTTGAACTTTCTGTATGTGAGTGGCTCGTGATGGGTAATTTTTGGAACTTAGGAACCTAGTCTCAGTTAAATTGACCAACGAGGATTAGCCTAATTGTGGCCGAGATTCGTTAGTGTTGCTACTGTCATTTTAGTGATAAAAAATATTATTTTAAAATTTATTAATCCGTGTATTTTTCAGTTGATTGTTTTATGTATACATTTTATGATTTCATAACTTTTTTTTTTTAGAATCATATTTATTTAAATTAATTTTTAGACGTCACTAAGCACGCATTGTCAACAGCGACGCGCACGAACTCATCAAAACAGGGTTGAATAAAATTGCTTGAAATTTCATTTACATAAATCCGAAGAGGAAAAGAAAATTTTGTGAAAAGAAATCGTAAATTTAAAATCCCACAAAAATGACTGAGGGGTCAGCTCCTACGGCGTCTCTAATGTTGGAGTGGGTGTTTGGCTACCGGGGTCACCAATGTCGTAACAATTTGGTTTACAATAAAAGTGGAAAACTTGTTTACTTTGTGGCTGGAGTCGGTGTTGTTTTCGATCCCTTAACAAGAAAACAAAACTTTTTTCTCGGTCATAAGGACGACATAATAAGGTAAATTAAAATATGTATTTAATTATTATCTGTTGAGTTATTTGATATTTATAATTAAATTTTTAAATTTAATTAAGCATACTTTTGAATTGGAGCTAGTGGGGTCACATTGTTTAAACAAGTTTAATGTTACAAATCAGTTTTAAGGAACATCACCAACATTTTCGAACATCCTCTCAAAGTTACACAGTTTTTGAGGACGCCTCTGACACCCTTTTATCTTTTCAATTTCTGAGTTTCTCTGGCTCAAATTTTCATCAGTATTGAATATTTAGGAAAGAAAAGAAAATCTGACTATAATTTGCATTCCTTATAAAATATAAACATAATATCTGACATTCCATTCGCTAAATTTCTATCCATCTCACAATATGGTATACTGGTGCAGTATAATAGAGATTTGTTCAATTAACCATCACACAGCCTATCGCTTCATCCGGACGAAACTTTAGTGGCCACAGGACAAGTTGGCAAGAGTCCTTTCATTTGTGTTTGGAATTCAGAGTCTCTTGAAGTTGTTTCCATCCTTAAGGATGCCCACACGCACGGAGTGACGTGCCTGGCTTTCAGTGGAGATGGTGGAGTTAGTGATTGGAATTAGATATAATTGTTTGGTTAAAAGTGGACAATGGCTAATTCACTACAACAATCATATCCTTCAATATTTCTATTTTGAATTACTTATTGTTCATTTCATCGTATTTATGATTTTCTTGTTCGTTCGATACGAACGTCTGTGAATGTCACTTTAATTACTGAATCCTATCAAGATTTATCAAGCACACAAACAATTGTCAGATATACATAAATACAAATATGTTTCTGTGAATTTCATTTAAAATAACTTGAGTTTACAAGTCAGCTGTTTCTAAATATCACCATTTTATGCTAGAGACTTGTCAGCATTGGCTCAGACCAGTCAAACACCCTCTGCCTTTGGGACTGGAAGAAAGGAAAGATCATTGCCACAACCAGGGGTCATTCTGACAGGGTATCTACAAATAGTTGTTTCTATGAATAGTTATTTCTATAAATAATATAACAATGGATTTAATATTTCATGACAACAAACAGATATTAGATGTAACGTTGATCCTTCTGCAGATATTCGATGCACAATTCTGCACTGGCAAAGGTCAATTCTTGATGGTGACCTGTGGAATAAAACACATCAAGTTCTGGAGCCATTCGGGAGGGAATACCCTCAGCTCCAAAAAGGGAATCTTTGGAAAAACCGGTGAAATCCAAACTATGATGTGTTTGGCTTTTCCAGGGGAGAAGGAAGGAGGAGGAGGAGGAGGAGCCACAGTTACCTACAGCTCCACCATGTCTGGGGATATTTATATCTGGAGTGACAACCAATTGGCAAGGGCTGTGAAAGAGGCCCACACTGTGAGTGATGAGGGCTTATACAATAATTATTTTTATTATATTTAATGCATTAATTGTCATTATTATTATTATTCTTCTTATTATTATTATTATTGTTATTATTGTTGTTGTTATTATTATTATTATTATTATTATTATTATTATTATATATTATTATTATTATTTATTTTATTATTATTTATTATTATTATTGTTATTGTTATTATTATTATTATTATTTATTTTATTATTTATTATTATTATTATTATTATTAACATTAATTAATACATAGTATTACTATGACATTGAAAATCATCAGACATTTTTTCTAGGGTGCCATATACTCCTTGACCAATCACGAGAGTGGTTTCATAAGCGGAGGAAAGGATGGGATGCTCCAAATGTGGGACAAGGACCTGCGACCAATGAGAGCTTACGATTTGACAAAGGCTCTTTCTATTGGACAGGAAGGCAGGGCTTCTAAGTCCTTAGAAACAATTTTTTTAAATTTGGAATTGTCAACAAAACGTCCTATCCGCTAACTTAGCAAACTCGGCTTCTCGTTAAATCCTAGACGTGTTTACATTTCATTTTTTGTATTGTTTGAATTTTGTTGGACCAGCTATTGAAAATTTTGTGACAAGCCCTTTTGTGACTGTGACAAGCCTTTTTGTGACTGTAACAAGCTACTGTTGGCGAGTGCTAATCAGTTCTTTATTGATGGATTTCAGGGCTCGTCATCAGAAGCCTTCACAGCAAAGGGTCAAAGAAGATTCTGATCGGAACGGTCGACAGCCACATCGTCGAATTCATCGTGAATGCCGAAAACGACGAGAAATCCTTTGCGGTTCTCATGGAGGGACACTCTGAGGGCGAATTGTGGGCTTTGGCAGTCCACGGGAACGTCTTTGCGACCGGCAGCGACGACAAGACGGTCAGGTGGGTGCCGTCGGTCGATTCAAATTTCTATGGGTGTTAATTTGTATTTGCATGGGTTATCAAAAATGTGTTATATTATAGTGGCTGGTTAGTTCTTGGAGACCATGAGTTGTGCTTATTATGAATATTCTTATTTAAAAACCATCGAATCGCAATTGAAAATTTACTGAAGAAGGATGAATTTGTTGCGTCGTGTGACAAAAAATGTTGCAACGTCAACAAAAGTTGTTGTAACGTCAACAAAAATTGTTGTAACGTGAAAATCATCTTGCTTTAGGACGATGCATTTTTTTTACAAAAGGATTTGGAGCCTTAAAACGAACTCAACAATTTCCAAGAGGTCAATGGAGCACGGAATTAGGTCATGTTCCTTCAACTGCGACGGGAGCTCATTGGCTGTCGGGATGCTGAACGGATCATTTGCTGTTTTGAAAACCAGGTCGGGTCATGCACGTGTATCAGTTACTGATTATGTATAACCTCTGTGATATGATTGATTGCTAAAGTGACCTGAAAGTTCAAAAGGTCATCAGAGATCGAAGAGAGGTCATCCACGAAATGAAATACTCACCAGAAGGCAGATATCTGGCAGTTGGTTGCAATGATAACTTTGTGGATGTCTATGATACTGCTGGAGATTACAAGAAGGTTGTCTCCAAGTTGTTGACTTCATCATCATCGCTTTTACAATGATGTCACCTGACCGTTGAACAGGTGGGTGTCTGTACAGGTAATTCAAGTTTTGTGACCCACCTGGATTGGTCAAGCGATGGAAAATACATTGTCACCAATAGCGGTGCTTCTGAGAGGCTAATTTATGCAATGCCAGGTAATTATGAAAGTTGTTGATGAGGATGTGGAAAATCTTTGTATCTAGCATCGTTGCCATCAACGATGATCATCATCATCATCATCATCATAATGAAGGGGGCAAGAGAGTGACCAATGCGAATGAAATCAAGTCGATCTCGTGGTTCACGTTCACTGGGGTCCTTGGCGACGAAGTTAAAGGTGTGTGGGCCAAGTACAGTGACGTTACTGACATCAACGCCACAGACGTCCGGGGCAAGGTCATGGTCACTGCTGACGACTTCGGCCTGGTAAAACTCTTCAGATTTCCCAGCTTCAAGAAAGGTGTCATTCATCATGAAGTTTGAATTAATTTCATTAAATTTGATCACAAATCAACAAACAGTACAGTTATTCATTAGCGTACGCAACAACCGTGGCTTTATGAACACCCCCACAGGTGCGAACCATAAAAAGTACGTGGGTCATTCGGCGCACGTGACCAACTGCCGTTTCACCGGTGACAAATCTTCGGTGCTAAGCATCGGTGGAGCCGATCATTCCATTTTCAAGTGGAACTACATGCCTGGTGAGGGAGATGACCTGATTGGGTCAGGGGTGGATGGATTGCCTGGTTCAGCACGCTCCCTGAGATCGGGGACCCCCAGAAGTGCCCGAAGTCTTAGACAATCTTTGCCCCAGAAAATTGACTATTCAGGAGACAGTGAGTTTTGTTCAGAGAGAATAAAAATACTAATGATGGTGATGTTGATGTCATCTAGTAACAGTAATCGAAAGGCTCGTATAATATCAAAGTTAATGATGCCAACCAATCAGGTTTCTCGGGTGATGACTATAGTAGTGACGTGTCGTCTGCTCCGATCGACTCGGACATTGAAAGGGAAAACGAGAAAAACTACGAGAGGCTGCTCTCCAAACAAGAAGTTCTTGACCTTCAGAAGAAGGGCAGGAAGCAGAGCATCAAGTCAAAGCCAAAGAAAGCCTCAGTCTTGCCGAGTCCAAGATCGCAGGCAGCCGACGAGAAGAAGGGTCCTCCCGACGCCAGCTTGAGATTGGCTTACGTGCACGGGTGAGTGGCAGCGCTCGGGAGATGGAAACTCGCGTAAACTACTACAACTTAAATTCATTTCCAGCTATCGGGGCTTCGATTGTCGCAACAATCTCTTCTACCTCCCGTGCAGTCCGGACACGGTGGTCTATCACACCGCAGCAGTGGGGGTTGTGTTGGACAAGAGCCAAAGGTCGCAAAGGTTCTACCTAGGCCACGGGGATGACATCCTGTCGTTGGCCGTTCATCCAGTCAAAGACATCGTTGCTACGGGAGAAGTTAGGATGTGTTTTCATTTGGATTTCCTGGGATTTCCATCCTTTCAAGAGCTTGCATAGTAACTCTTTAACACATTAATAACAATATAACAACAACTTATTAGTCCTCATTTGTATGTGTTGATCATCAAAAAACTTGTTTATTTTTTCAAGATTTTGTTAACATCTGCATTTTATGTGTCTTTATTGTTGAAATCTTTGTTCAAATTAATCACTTAATTCAGGTAGGCAAGAATCCAACCGTTCACGTTTGGGAGGTTGAGTCCCTCAAGACCCTGTCCATCCTGAAGGACGAGCACCGAAGGGGGGTCTGTGCCTGCGACTTCTCAGGTGACTGATTCGACAGTTGTCGGTAAACTAGATTTTGGAGATTACAAGAGTTTTATTGTTCAATGGGTTTCGTTCAGAACCTTCCTTTTGGTCACGTCATTGCTGCTTACAATGTTAAAGTGATAATCAAATAAAGTAAAATAAAATAATCAAAAGTAATTAAGTGATAATCAAAGATTATCCATTATTAACTGATTGGCAGGCGATGGACGGAAGCTTGCGACAGTGGGATTGGACGACGACCACTACATTGTCGTTTGGAATTGGAGGAAGGGTGAGAAGCTGGCCAGTGCAAGGTCTCCCAGGATTGGTCGAATCTTGACATGAATATTTTTGAATAATTAGCAGTAAATTGATTATTGATTAAATTCTAAATTCATTACTGATGGCATCATAGTTGTTGTTATTTCCTGATTGAATAACTATTATTGCTGTCGTCGTCGTCAGGGGTCACAAGGACAAGATCTACACGATCAAGTGGAATCCACACGAACCAGACAGCCTGGTAACCGTTGGCAACAAACACATCAAATTTTGGAGCCAAACAGGTGATTCAACCTGTCCAGACATTC
>MPNW01001075.1:31008-46278 GCA_011800805.1 Hirudo medicinalis
TGCATCATCATTATGTCTCATCATTTGCATCATCATTTGAGTAAACAAATTCATCGCATCCATTCGCATCTTATCGTCGTAAATCCACAACTCAGGAAATGGTTTCTCGTCCAAGAGAGGTTTGTTCGGAAAAGTTTCAAACATCGAAACGATGTTCTGCGTGGCTTTCGGGAAGACTTCCAAGCAGTGCTTCAGCGGAGCAGCTTCGGGCCTCGTCCACTGCTGGGTGGAAACGACCCTGGTCCGAGTGGTGCAGGCCCACCAGGGACCTGTTTTTGCAATTTACTCTCCAGATGGGGTGGGCACACTTTAACAATTTAAACTCATTATAATATTTTAAAAAATATTTCTTAAAAATTCTGAAATTATTACAACATTATGACATCTTATCAACAGAATTCTTTCTTCACGGGTGGCAAGGATGGATCGATCAACCAGTGGGATGACAACTTCAAGGACAAGGTCGCCACGCTCGAGGTCGACCTCGGCAAAGATCCCAACTCCATGACGTCCGTTACCAAGGAAACGAGACCGACCGTAATCAAGTCGGTTGCCACCGGCAACCTCCGACGGGGTCTCGTGTTGGTCGGAACGAGAGATTCCGAGGTCGTCGAGTTGGAGGACAAGACAGGAAGTTCAACTGTTCTTAACCAGGTCATTAATAGTAATTAGTACTTATTAATAGCTAATGATAATAAGTTGTTACTAAAAGTAATTATTCGTATAAATGTTAATTAGGTCATTGTAATTATTAATACCTTCGCTTGATCTGTAAACGATCTTTCGATGTGACTAAACTCGATGCTGGTGAGTGACATTTTGTATTTGCGTCTTTCTAAATACAAGGCAACTTGAGCTGTCAATCCTGTTAATGCAATTAAATTGTTACAAATATTATTATAAATATTATTAACTGCAGGGTCACGGTGACGGTGAACTATGGGGCTTGGCCACTCACCCTTCGAAACCCTTCTTCGCCACCGTCAGTGACGACTGTACTCTCCGGATATGGAATTTTGGTTGTTATTCATTTATTCGACAAAAATAATATTATTATAATATTATAATTAATATTATAATTATTAAAAATTATAATATAATAATTATAAACAAAAATAATATTATTATAAATATAATAATTATAAATAAAAATTATTATTATTATTATTACTATTATTATCTATCTGTTTGTTTTTGTCTCCACTCCTAGGTTCTTCTCACAGTCAGCTGGTGGCAGCCAAAAATCTGGGCAAGCCTTCGAGAGCTGTTTCGTTTTCGCACGACGGAAGACTTTTGTCGGTCGGATCGAGAGATGGTCGGTGCACGAAATGTCAATTCATATTTATATATATACATAATTTATAATAATTTAGTAACAATAATAATTTTTACTCATAATAATATAATTTTTGTATAATATATTTATCGAATTAATATCAAAGTTCCAAACTATGTTCATGAACTTTTTCATTTTTGCACTCCCACATTTTAACCAAAGTTTAACATCCCTAACCCTGACCCTGACCCTGACCCTGACCCTAACCCTGACCCTAACCCCCAAGATGTGGTGGCATTTATTTATGATTATAATTTTGCCGTCTCAGACCACCCGTCCGTCAAGCTGTCGGATGTAGCAGCAGGTTTAGAAACGTGCTTGCGATTATGTGTTCAAGGTGTACTTTACAGGTGCACATTTCCAGGTAGTTTCGTGGTGCTGGAGTCCAACACTCTCGTGGAAAAGGCGAAGGTGAACAGGAGGAAAGAAAACATTTCGGACATCAAGTTTTCTCCAGGTGGTGTTGAAGTTGTTGGGTGATGGTTGGAGGAAGTTGATGATGATGATGATGATGGTGATGATGATGATGATGATAATGATGATGATGATGAGGAGGAGGAGGATGGTTACATTTAAACTTGTAACCAAACCTTTGGTTAAACCCAATTGGTTGCTATAAATAGATCCTGGGAAATACCTTGCTGTCGCCTCACATGACAACTTCGTGGACATCTACAGTGTAGCCACCTGCCAGCACGTAGGTGTTTGTAAAGGTGCCTCAAGTTACATCACCCACCTGGATTGGGATTCTTCTGGTGAGACTGATTGGAGCAATATTACATTTATGAGTTACTAAGTTGAGTAATTATTTACTTTTATTGCCATTACAGGTAAACTTCTGATGATCAATTCAGGTGCCAATGAAATCTTGTTCTTTGAAGCACCTAAGGGATCGAGACAGGTACCTACTTCAGGTGAAGTGGATAGAATGACCTGGCACACGTGGACAGGTGTCCTCGGACCAAAATGCGAGGGCATATGGCCACCTTCCAGTGACGTCACCGACGTCAACTCCGCCCACTTGACCAAAGATGGAAAACTATTGGCCACCGGTGATGACTTTGGATTCGTGAAGCTCTTTGACTTTCCAGCCAGAGTGAGAAATGAGAGACTATGATGATGATGTTGATGATGACGATGACGATGATGATGGTGGTGATGCTGATGATGATGTTGTTGGTGGTGGTGGTGGTGATGATAATGATTGCAAGGTCAGCGATGATGATCCATTGATTTTACAATAGGTTAAGTTATTAGAATATTTACAATTCATCTTTCAGGGCAAGCATGCCAAGTACAAGAAGTACATTGGTCATAGTGCCCACGTGACCAACGTCAGGTGGTCTCATGACGACCAATCACTGGTCTCCATTGGAGGTGGCGATGCATCCATATTGATCTGGAGCCAAATAGGTAACTCAGCCATCCAATCAGAAAACAGGTCGGTTCAAGAAAGAATCAGGTCGAGTCGCGAGAGCCTCAATTTGTCAGAGGTGAGGGCCAGCAGAGAAATGAGCAGTCATGAATTTGGGTCGACCAATAGGATGGCACCGAATCAAGGGCAGCTGGAAAGCGAAGAATCCGACAGCGACGACGATGACGTTGGAACTGGAGGTTATGATAGTGATGTTCAGAGAGAAGCAGATTTGGATTACACAGCCAGATTCAACCTCGACCCACTCAGGGACAAGCCCTCCCCGACCGGTCACGACGACGAAGTTGTCGACTCACTCGAACCCGGAATTACCAGAATGGAAAGGTTCGTGATTGATGACTTGGAGGTGATGATGGTGATTTTCTGAAGATATATTCGTTATTATTAAAGTCCTAATTGTAGAAATTGCTTACTGGTTGCTCTTTTCTGAATGAGTGAACTCGAACGAGTCTGAAAAGTTTGTATCGATTGCGCGGGTCATCGGCAGGAGTAACTGTCACTCACTTAACTGGGAATTTAAATTAATGATGGTTGAATTGTTGGTGGTTGAATTGACGATGGTTGAATTGATGATGGTTGAATTGACGACGGTTGATTTGATGACGGTTGAATTGACGATGGTTGAATTGACGATGGTTGAATTGATGATGGTTGAATTGACGACGGTTGAATTGACGATGGTTGAATTGACGATGGTTGAATTGATGATGGTTGAATTGATGNGTTGTGAGGTTTAGAAATGGATAATAATAATAATAATAATAATAATAATAATAATAATGATAATAATAATAATAATAATGATAATAATAATAATAATAATTTATAATAATAATAATTAATATCAAAACCGGCCAAAAGATAAATACATTTCAATAAATCTCATTTTAATGAAATAGTCAACAAAAACACTTTTATTAAACAATAAAACGAATTGAAATATTTATCAAGCCATAATTTACATAGCTTCAAATATGTGAACTATTCAAATATCGAAGCCTAACTTTTAAGTTCATGATAACTTTGTGTCTCAATCTCAAAATCATCCCAGGTGTCGATCGACGGATTCAATCAACTCACCTGGCTGAAATGGAGGTGGTGAAAGATATGCAGTTGTTCGTGAAGACCAGAGGAGTGGAGTCAGTTATGTCCTCCCACAGGGCTGCATTCGTGCCACCTGGGATTATCCGTGGTCAATAAATGATTCAATCTTAAGTGCATAATTCCTTAAGTGTAACATAATAACAGATGCTTGATTTTATTTGCAATAATTATTGCAATAAATTAATTGCAATAATAATGGCATATTGAAGAGAAAAGCTTTCAGGGCAACATGAAACCCAGCTAGACCAGAGAGGGGAGTCCGTTCCAACAAAGGCGAAGGACATATTGTAATAATAACAATATTAACTAATATTATTCCTCAATAATAGAATAATAACAATGTTAACTAATATTATTCAACTCTTTCAACTCACCCACAATGCTACAAAGCAGTCGCACACTTGGGGCCTCGCTCCCCGGCCCATAGTTATTGACCATGCCCTTCTGGGCAGCTTTTGGGGAGGGTAGGGTGAGAGTAATTGGGCGGTGGAACTTTCTCCTCCTTGGTTCGATGGTCACCACGGAACTGACGGCTACCCTGTTTCCACCGTATTTTGAGACCAGTTCGGCTGACACTGGTTGGACCTTCGGTGTTGATTTGGATGGAGATTTGTTTTGATTTCATTTCAAATTCATTTTTTTACATTCAAAGCTTATTAATAATACGGTGTTAATAATAATAATGATGACGACGACGATGATGATAATAACAATAATAATAATAATAATAATAATAATATATTATGATATTATGATTTATAATTTTAGACAAAAAATATTGATATTGGATATCTTTGACTTCTTGGTGAACTGAACATCAGTTTGTCTTAAACTCACAGTGACAAATTCACAGATGACCATTTTTATTTTGAGAATAACTTCCAACACATCCACGGGCAAAAAACTCAAACCTGTAGTCCAACTTTGGTGTTCTTGGTCAGGGAGCCTCGGGGAAGACCGCCTGCACCTGTGGCACAACGGTTGAACTGATGATGCCCCCTTCTGGTCCAATGGTGCTCGTCTCCTGTTTGATCCTCGTCACTAGGGCGAAGTACTGAGGCAGGTCTGAGGACAAGATGCGACATATTTTCCTCTGTTGTTGCTGTTGTTGTTGTTGTTGTTGTTGCTGATGTTGTTGCTGGCGGTTGTTGTAGTGTTGATTTGACGACGGTTGAATTGACGATGGTTGAATTGACGATGGTTGAATTGATGATGGTTGAATTGATGATGGTTGATTTGACGATGGTTGAATTGACGATGGTTGCAATCGCTTTCATCTGACTAATGATTATCATTCTGTTTAATTCATTATTATTAATTTCTTGACAACCTCTAAAAGAAAATATGAATGGATTCAAGAGTTGTCGTTTACAAAGTCAGAGATTATGATAATTACAATGATGACGATCATGACGATGTCTTCCAGCATCAGGATGATGTGCAGCAGAAAGGTGCAAAAGTCCAAATTGGGTCACCAAGCCAGAGGAATCCTGCTGGCAGGAATGAGCAAAGATCACTCGATCAGCGTAAGTAAGCTTCGTTTGTGGTGATTACGATGACGATCGCTGGAGTGATAACGATGACCGGAATGATGGAGAGAAGGAATTTTGAAGGAAAGCTCAAAGATTAAGAACTATAGAAATCTCTCAGACATAACTACTTTCATGACCACTTTTCCTTTTTCGTCTTTTCTTGACTACGACTCGAATCCAAATTCCAGGGCTTGAACCTGGTCGCAGTCCTCGGCTACCGTGGTTTCGACTGTCGAAACAACGTTCAGTACTTGGAAGACTCCGAGGTGGCTTACCACACTGCCGGTGCTGCCGTCGTCCTCGACTTGAAGTCGGGTAAGTTTGGTGCTGTTGTGAGGTTGATGGAGATGACGACGATGACGATGGATTGCCGATGTTTTTGCCAAAAAGGAAAACAGAGATTCTACCTAGGACACAGAGATGATATAATAAGCTTGACAGCCAACAAGAACCCAAAGTTCAAGGGATTGGTGGCTACAGGAGAGATCGGACCTAAGCCAACCATTCACATCTGGGATTCCAAGTCCATGGCACCTTCTTCAATCTTGATTGGTTCGATTGCCAAGGGCGTGGGGTCGCTAAGCTTTTCGTGCAGTGGCAAGCTCCTAGTGGCTCTTGGTGTTGATGAAGTTCATACCATTGTGGTCTTTAATTGGCAAGAAGGTTGGTTGACCTCCTAGACATCCTTCAAGGTTATTTGTCCTACATACATTGCACTTCCTACCAGGAGTTCAATTGGCCAAAGAACCTGGAAGTAGCCAACGTATCTTTCACTTGGAGTACAGACCAGACTCCGACAGCTCATTTGTCTCCGTCGGTATCGGTCACATCAAGTTCTGGTCTTTGGCAGGGAGTGCTCTGATAGCTAGGAGCGGTAGCACTGCATCCTACAGAAAGACAAACCCCATTTCTAAAAAGATCACCTATCTTTCACTGGCCTTTGGAACAGTGAGTCTTATTGGCTAGCTATTTTACTCTTTTTATTTTAGCTATTTTAAGATCACGATCCATTTTTGACCAATCAGAACAATGTGACCTACTCTGGAAGCATCACTGGAAACATCTTTGTGTGGAAAGATGGTGTATTGACAAGGGTGGTAATGACAGCACACGACGGTCCAATATTTACCATGTTCACCACCCTCACCGATGGACTCGTGGTCAGCGGGGCCAAGGATAAAAATAGGTCGGTCTAAAATAATTCGTGTCTTCGACGTCATGACGACCTCCACGCCCTTTGACCTTCAGGGATGGCCAAGTGAAACTGTGGGATCAGGAGCTGAAGAGATCAAAGCAGTTCAAAATTCCAGTAAGCCGAGAGGCAGAGTTCGTGGTCGTTAAGTCCGTTTCCAGAATCAGGGTTCGTCGTGAGAGCATTTTGATTGGCTGCCTTTATAATGAATGTATTTAATAATATCGATTTTACCTTTATTCTGACCTTATTATTACGGTGTAAACTGAAATCTGTTTAAATGTTTATTTAGAAACATTTATATTCAATATAAAACACTTATATTCAAACTTTTGTTGGCAGCAATTAATTTATATAACAACAATTATGTTGCAACTACTTCACTGAGATAACTAGCAATTCCATCCAGGGCCGAATTGTCGTCGGAACGAAGGATTCTCGTCTGCTGGAGATCAACGAGAAGACGAGCGAAGTGAGGGAGGTGGCCAGCTACCACGGCGATGGGGAGCTTTGGGGACTCAGCAGTCACCCCACTCAGAGGAGTTTCGTGACTTCGAGTGACGATGGCTACCTCAAAGTTTGGGGCTTGGACGGTAACGTACGCAAAGGGCTTTCAACTAGCGCCCATAATTTTCCTAACATCTAACACAATGTTCATGATGTGAGAGACTCTTAGAATGAACCTATACCCTGTCCTATTAATCCCTACAAACAGGGCCCCATGGCAAGCCACTACATAGGACCGAGCAGGGCAGTTCACCACTCCGACAAAGGAGAATGGCTTGTGGTCGGACTCAACAACGGGTCGTTCGTGGTCATCTCCACAGCCAGCTACAAGTGCATTGCCAAGAAGAGGGACCGAGGATCCATGGTGACGGTCGTGAAGTGGGTGACTGGTGTCGGCATGGGGTATTACACCCCTTGTAATAGTTGTAGTGGTTATTACAAAGTTGTGCAAGGGAATGATGGCAAACTTAGGAACAATGTATCTTAGGATCTTGTAAACAGGTTCACTCCTGGAGATGCTCACATCGTGGTCGCCACCCAGGAAAGGTTCGTAGACATCTACGAACTCATCGGAGACAAGGGTCAAGAGGTCATGAACCTCAAGAGGTCGATCATCGTCAACCTTCGAGACAGCATGGCCATTTCAGTGGATTGCTCAAAGGATGGGAGAGTGATGAGGGTGAGCACATCACATTATTATTACATTATTATTACGTCATTATTACATTATCATTACATTATTATTATTATTACATTATTATTATTATTGCATTATTATTATTATTACATTATTACATTATTATTATTATTATTACATTATTATTATTGCATTATTATTATTATTACATTATTATTACGTCATTATCACATTATCATTATTACANATTATTATTATTGCATTATTATTATTATTACATTATTACATTATTATTATTATTATTACATTATTATTATTGCATTATTATTATTATTACATTATTATTACGTCATTATCACATTATCATTATTACATTATTATTACGTCATTATTACATTATTATTATGTCATTATCACATTATCATTATACAGAACATTACTCAAAGAGTTTTAATCATCTCAGAATCAGTAATGATGTTGTGACTTCAAAGCCTGCCATGTTTTCAGCCCTCGATTGAATTCTGATGATTTGCCCAATAATAATAATAATAATAATAATAATAATAATAATAATAAATAATAGTTAATTTATAATGCGCCATTTGCATAGCGTCAGAGGCGCCTAAAGATTCTTATTCAATAGATTAAATAGAAGGAAATGGTTTATATTAACAATTTGTCTAAAATTTAAAATTAAATCAATAATAAAATAATATTAAAATAATAACATAATTAATTGACTTATTTACGCCCTGTCCGATCATAACCTGTTGTCGTAAATGGCTATACAAGCAGTGGACAGGGCACCTGTTAAGATGTTGAATTTGATTCCAAAGTTTTCTGAAGCCGTTGTCGATTTCCAGGTGGGCACCGATCGACTCGAGAACAAGTTCTACGATCTGACCACGGGGTCGGAAACTGCCGGGTCAGAGGTCGAGTTCGTCTCGTGGACGAGGTTGTCATGGTTACGAGTACATGATATAGTATTAGTTGCATAATAACTTATTATAATAATAATAATAATAATAATAATAATAATAATAGTTAGTGAGGATGTATGATGTAGACATAATCTGAGGTCATAATTATGGTATTATCATTTCCAGGAACTGTTTTGACATGGCGTTATTTGTTACAGCGTCAGCGGCCCTGAGGTAAAGGGGGCCTGGCCCAAGGATGGGTCACCGGATCACGTGAACTGTGCAGCTCGGTCGAACGATGGGAGGAGTTTGGTGACCGGGGATGATTTTGGGCTCATCAAGCTGTTTAGGTTCCCCGCTATTAATGGCGAGGTCTGCAGATGTCATCGGTATCATTATCATAATCACAAGATAGTAACCGTCCTTATCGTATTCCATTGTGGTTGTTATCACAATAGCCACTGCTATTACTATCACATCAGTCCAGTGTAAATGTAGTCTTTTCATCACCATCCATCCATCCATCCATCCCTTGCCAAACAAACAAGTCGTTCATTTGTCTTCTCGACAGATGTCTCACTACATCGGCCACTCGGCTCACGTGACCAACATCGCCTTCTCGGCCGACGACACCCACGTGCTTTCCACTGGTGGTGACGACTCGAGGTTTGGGGATCGAGGATCTCATTTTTTGAGGACTTTTGATAAATTTACGTCGGAATCATTTCAATATTTCAATGTTTAAACGTTCCCTTTCAGCATCTTCGTCTGGCAGTGCATTTGATGCGCATTAAGACCACCCACTCTCGATCGACGAGATGTCAAGAAGCCCACAAGAATGGCAGTCAAGATTGTGAAGAATGACATATTTTTAATTTTGGTCACGTGCCGGACTTTTGATTCGTCGATGTTAGAATATTCATCAGAATCATGAGTAATAATAATAATAATAAGTGCAAGTGCCAAGTGCTCTACTTGGTGGTCTAGATCTCATTATCCACTGATAAACTTACTTTGGGGCTTCATCGATGACTTTGTCATTAATTTCTAAGGTATTGTTGCAGACAATTTTCTGATTCAAAGAGTGGAACAGAATATAGTCAATTTTGGTCGGATTTAGGGAAAGTCTATTTGCAGAGGACTGCTGAAACAGGAGATTCATTTCATCGTCGATGTCCTCGTAGAGGTCGGTAGATTATCACCAGAGATGATAAGTAATGTCGAACAACAAACAAAACACAAAGGTTCTAATGATTTATTGGACACTCGAACATCGAGAAACAACTTGCAGCGAAAACAATGCAAGACGACTGGAATTTTACGAAAAAAATATCAAAGGTGATTTAATTCTGTTGGAGAATTCCCTAATTTGACCAGTCTAAATAATGATAATGTTATTAATGTAAACAAACAATAATAATAATAATAATGTCAACGTCACGAGGAATACATCTGACTGCAAACGCTGGCATAATCTGGAAGCTGATCGATGGGTCCTGCAAATGATCACAAAGATTTTAATGCCTCACTAACAATACCTGATAGCTCGTAACACGTCAGCATGCATCATAACCAGTACAAATAGGGGTTCCCTGAAACTCACCAACTGCTGAAAGAGCTGGTTTCATGTTGAAGATGAACTTCTTGCAGGTGTCCCTGAGCACTTTGGCGTCGACCGCTCGATGCGAGCCTGGAGTTCTGTCGGAGGCAGACGCCTTCGGTAGCACAACATCTGCCTGCGAACGACAAGTCGATTGACAGTGAGAGAAACCCAGCAAAATGTTGAAATAAAAAACAAACCTGCATTCGTAGAGTTTACACATGTAATAAATTTTACACATTAATGTAAAACACCAACCAATAAAACACAAGTTATGAATAATTAATGGGAAAGTTAGGGTTAGGGTACCTTCCGATGTCCTCACAAATGGGGGTGGAGCCATCCAGCATCAGGAGCATGTTGGTGAGGAGGTGGTTCCGGGCCCTGACGACCTCTTCTTCTGGAACCGACGAGCATAACCTCATCCTGTTGATCGTAATAATCAATCGTTCGATCGTGCAGACTTGGGAGGGGTTATGCAAATTACGGCAACTTACCACTCGGCCTGGATGACCTTCACCATGTCGGCAATTTGGTTCGGCTCCACGACGAAATACATGCCCCTGCAAATGACGGCCAGATGAGACCAATCGACATCCTCGACACAAGTCGACAGCAATTTTGCATTTTATAGTTAAGTAATCTTTTCAATAATCATCTCAGAATTGGATTGGGATAAAACATTAACAAAACTGCGCCACCCACCATAGGCCGGTGTCGGTGTAGCAAGTGTTGAAGGACTGGAAGCTGTGGCAGAGGTTCCCTTCGGCACATAACTGACCCAGGACGGAGGACATGTTCGGGCCGACGGCACGATTGTACGAGCCGATCAGGGTGTTGGCGACCATGAGGGCGATGTTCGCGGGGTCGCACCATCTCGCCCCCTCGACGGCGAGGGCTACGTGAGCCAGCGGCATGTCATTGTCCTTGACCCTGACCTGGAATGATCATGACTATTTCAATAGTTTCTGGCTTGCAATAACTTTGGTAATCAAAGATAAGCTTTTCACAGAAAGCTGTCAACTGTTTATTATTATTATTATTCTCTCATAATTATTATCATCTCTTTTGAGCATAGGGTAATAAATATAATAAATTAATGGATTTCACCCACCTCCCCTCCGGAAAACTTGCACGGCTCGTTCGGCAGCTCCCCCTCAAACTGGGGGCTGAGGCCGCCGAAGTACTTCTCGGCCAGGCCCACCAACTCCTCGTGCCGCACGCCTGGAGACGACGACGGAATCGTTTGAAGCTATTATCATAATGATATTGATCACGATGATGCCACTCACCTCCTGCAGCAGCCAGGACCATCCTGGACCCCTTGTAATGGGTGGATATATAATCAAGAAGGTCATTTCTGTTTATGGTCCTGAGATTATCATAATTTATTATGATTAATAATTATAATTTATAATGAATATCACCATATTCATTGCTTCTATGTCCATTTATTTATCATAAATTTTACGACATTATCATAAATAATTTATGATAAATTATGATAAATTATAAATTTTACATAATTATGTTATTAAATTGACATAAATTATAAATTATGTTAAATTATGATAAATTATAAATTTTACATAAATTATCATAATTTATTGTAATTAATAATGTGATGACATTCATTGCTTCCACGTCAGAGCTGTCAATCTCATGGCAAGACTCGCTGGCATCCTCAGCACGAGCAATCACAAAAGATTACGTGCAGATAACTTAGGCAAGTAAATTTTACAATTACTACAAGCTGCTACCGATTCTTTTATCGTTGTAAAAAAAAATTTACTTGTCAGTCACAATCGATTCAAATGTCAAGGTCACCTACTTGATGTTCTCGACAGGACCGAGGATGGTCATGCCCAGTGGATTGCCCTTGAAGGCTGTGGCATGGAGGTGGTCAAAGACAACTTCCTGGAGGTTGGTCTCGACTTCCTAGTGAGATCATCATCATCATTATCATTGCATATGAATAATAGTGATGTTGGTCTTATTTAAGGTCACCATCACAATCATTCATTGTCAGTCTTATTCATCATCATCATCATCACCACCATCATCATCCTCATCACCTGCATCTCCCTGAGAATGACTCCCCTCTCCACTTCGATCTCCTGCTCCCTCAGCAAGCTGTTCTGGTTGATGTCGGAAAGTATCTCGACGGCTGCAACGACGACGACGGTGCTTTTGATTAAGTCGTTTGTGAAGGTCATGCGATGATGACGATAGCAGGGGTGAGTGAAAATGATGAGGTGTGACTTGAGACGTTGAAGACGTGTGTGATGACATTTGCTTACGACGTCGATCGCAATTACATCAATCAATCAATGAACCCATTCCAAATAAGCAGTTGATACTCCTAGAGAATGCTCGAATGTGATTGGCATTTAAAAATAGCCCGTACCTCTTTCCAGGTCTTTGGAGAAGCACTTTGCATAATAAACAGTCTGCTCCCTGGAGGTGTAAGCATTGAGATGAGCACCCATGTTCTCAATCTCAAGTTCAAGGTTGACTTGTGACCTCTTTTTTGTTCCCTGTCATTTGATTGGTCAGAAGTGGACAATTTAGTAAGTCAAATGTGTGTCATGAGTCGACTTGACGTTGTCGTGGTGATCAATGTTGGCAAGCCCAAGAGTGCAGGCCGCATTGTGGGGTTATTGCAGAAATTGTAACCAATTGTGGTTTTAACCAATGCCAAAACATTGTTGATGTTATGAAGTGATTAAAAGTAAACAAATAACAATAATAATAATAAAAATAACAATAATAATGATGTGATTAAAATCAATAAACAGATAATTAATAGACAAGAACTGACCTTGAAAGCCATGTGCTCGAGGAAGTGTGCGACCCCGTTGTTCCTCAGGTTCTCAAAACGACTCCCAGCATCGATCCATATCCCCACCTGTCAAAACATGCGATCAATTTACCACATCCAAGTTACAAACGATGCTCCAAGGGTAGCAGACATCAAGCAGTCGACACGTCTGCTGCTTTAAGCTAAAAAAAAACTTGCTAAAAAAAGCACTAAAGCTCCACCTTGTTTTATTTCCATAAAAAATTGAAGTTGTCAACTTAGACATGAATATGAATTTATATTTCATGGAATACAACGAAGCTTCAATGATGGGAAGTGCCCACACAACTTAACGAATTATAAAAACATCGGTTAACAAAAGTTAATTATGATGTAACGTCATTGTAACTTATCGAAAGGCGTTATTTTCTTGTTCATCTAAATTTTAAAGAAACAAAATTACTGTTGCCGTTGGAGCTCCGGAGTCTTCAGATGCGATGCACAGTCCATTCTTGAGGGTGCTGATCTTTGTCTCAGGAATGTTCAAGAATCCTGACTTCACGGCATGCAGACTTCGGACATGCGTCGCCTGATCATCAAGTTGAAGTTTCGTTATTCAATACTTTGCTATCCAAAATCAATGCAAGTTATTTGTACATATTTTACATTTTATAGAAATTTGGATTAAATAAGTATATTTAATGTCATGAAAATGTTTTGCTCAACAAATTACCTAACAGGTTACTGCGCCATAAACCTATAATTGCCTAATATTGCCAATTCACGCATCACGCAATGTAGGTATACATGCTGACATTGCGCAAACATTCAAACAAACATTATAAAGACAATCTAACCCTATGTAATATTTTAGGTGAATATTCTCTAAATAAACGCAGACTCGATGATGCAACCAAACTTCTGAAGACCATTTTCAGTTCGGTTTTTCTCCGCTACGAAACAATAACAACAAACAGTTTAGCGAGCAAAGAAAGGTTAAAAATATACAATCAAATAACCAAAATTGCTTCATTTTTTAATTTTTTTTTTAAATAAATCTTGTCTAACTTTCAGTAATCATTTAATAAAATCATTTGCTACATTGAACAAATATACTTATTTTAATAAATGGAATACGTTATATACATTCTGTTTAAGTTTGTCGTTTGTAACTATAACTTTTAACAATAGAACAGAATTTTGGAGAAAATTATTCATCGTTATAATAGTTATATTATAATGTATTATATATTATGCTTATCTTTAAGTACCGGCATGTGTGATCACAAGCTTTTCTCAAGTACTTGAAGAGATAAGTAACATGAAGATGGTACACAAGAATCAATCAAGCAGCTACCCACGAGGGCAAAATGCTTGAACTCATTATTTATGATCTTAAGAGAGACAAATGAATTGTTTTCGTTAATTAATTATTATAGATGCAAGCAAACTTATTTCTAACATTGCCCAATTCGTCATTTTTTGTTGCAAATGATTCCACGCAAGGAATAATAATATTAATTTAATATCTTTTGCAAGGTTCTTTGTTATATACATATTCTCCATCGTGGATAAAAAGAATTTTTACTGATGAATTTTGTTTGTTGCACAGATATTTCTTTCTAATATTATTTATCAGTTGTTCTAAGATTACTAGTATTCCAATTAAATTGCACGAGTGATATGTTTGTCAATTTTGTTCAATTTGAGATTAGAGATGACTGGAAAGGGAGAGGAGTCTGAGGTGTTTTCCTTGTTCTGAAGGAGCAGACGAGTTTATAAATCATTTGTTTCTTGGCACAAATTCCTATCGCAATAATTAATTGAAATATTGCAAATTAATTAATTTAATTACTTGAAACATTCTAGGAAGAATTTAAAAATCGACTATATTCGTCAAAAAAGTAACTTATTATTATTATTATTATTATTGTTGTTGTTGTTGTTTTTGTTGTTGTTTTTATTGTTGTTTTTGTTGTTATTATTATTATTATTATTATTATTATCATTATTATTATTATTATTATCATTATTATTATTATTATTATTATTATTATTATTATTGTTATTACTGTTATTATTGTTATTGTTATTACTGTTATTATTATTATTATTATTATTATTATTATTATTATTATTATTATTATTATTATTATTATTATTATTATTATTATTATTATTATTATTATTATCATCATCTACCACTT
>MPNW01001076.1:0-7500 GCA_011800805.1 Hirudo medicinalis
GTGTTGTGCAAATATAGGAGAAATAGCCTTAGACTCTTTCGTGTTTTGTAAGGGTGATTTATGTTATATTCAGTGTTTTATTTTGTAAGAATAATTCATTTCATAAGATTATTCAGTATTTGGTTTTTAAGTGTTTTATTATCATTATTGTTATTATTGTTGTTTTTTGTTATTATTATTATTATATTGTTATTGTTTTTATTATTGGGGTTTTTATTTTCAACTTCTCAATACATTTATTATTCTACTTTTCATAATTAGCCGACGATTAATCGAGTGGTTAAACACATGATTACTTATTAACTACTAACCAAAACAAAGATCGCACCAATATCACAGGATAGAAAGCTTATTCACTGAGGAAAGCCACAAATCGTCTGCTTCTGTTCGTAGCTTCGCGCTATTTTTAGTGCCCTGGAGGATATTTTTAGGTTCATTAAGGGTGCAGCTTGTGAGTGCATCTTGTGAGGATGCAGCTTGTGAATGCAGGTGTGCTTAGTGTGTGGTTTGCACGGTGTTCTGATGAGAAAAGGTAGCCTTAAGTTGTATGGAGTTGTAGTTTTTGTTGTACTTTGTCGATCGTTATTGAAGTTATTGATCGTTATTATTATTATTATTATTATTATTATTGTTGTTGTTATTATTATTATTATTATTATTATTAGTAGTAGTAGTAGTAGTTGTTGGCGTTCTAATAATGTCATTCTTCCTGTTGCAACCATTGTGAGCTGCTATGCCTTGGCGTATAATTGCAGGACAATAACTGGGAGTTGTAACTTGCTTTGTAATGTGTTAGTGTCTGTTAGTTGCTGTGGCTTATGACATTTTCAGAACTTCTTATGACATTTCCTTCAAAGCCACTGTTGCAAGGAATGCAACTTTTGTCAGAACACCTTTTCTCTGGTTTTGCTTTAGAGGATATTTAGAGGATTCTAATATAATGAAATAACATTTATTATGAATTTATAATTTAATTCAACATTTATTATGAATTTATAATTTAATTCAACATTTATTATGAATTTATATGAATCTAAATGAACAATTATAATTTAACAATTACTATGAATTTATTTCACTCGGAATAATTAAAAATAATTTGGTGATTATAAACAACTCATTGCCATGTCAACGTCGGCTCTTGCACTTAAGAAGTTTTTTTTTTATCATTTGGAATTTTCACAAAAAATTGCTTTGTATGTGGTTATTGAAAATAATATTAGCCGTTATTAAATTATAACATAATAATTATGTTTAGAATTGTTTACATACACGAATTCCGACTTACTGGATAGGAGGTAACTGGTTTGACAACAGGTAGGAGGTGGTTGTGACAGGTTGAACGGTCGTGTGTTGTAGTACTTACCAGGTAACCACATTGTAATCACTAAACATTAGTTATTATTAATTATTAAGAATTAGTTATTACTAACTATTAGTTATTATTAATTATTAACAAATACTTATTAAGCCTACGAATCATTATAATTATAATAAGTAAAAGAATGCAAGTCATTACAACTCATGGCATAAAATAAAGGAAAAATGTCATCAGCATATGATTGGATCCAAATTCCAATATCGTGTTCTTCGTAGCTACGCTATTATCGCCATGCGATTCTCCAAACACAACTTTAATCATCCCCACACATTGTGAATAACTTTGTGACTGACTCAGTCGAGTTGATCACATTACCTGCCTAATCATCTATTACTGGTTTTGCTTTAGAGGATCCTGTGTTACATTCACATCTGCGTTGTGTCAACTCGAAAGTGCACCTATTAAGAATTGCATTTGATGGTGTTGACCAGGATAACCAGGTAAATTCCCTAGGCCGCTTGAAAGGCTGGATTCATCAAAACTGATCAATTATTCGGTAATTATAACAATGATTGCTCTAAATATCATAAACACTTACTTCCTCTGAAGACCTAGGTTCTAAATCGTGTGTTAATCATTATAATATTTATTAAATATTCAAACAGACGCCCTTGTCATTCTAAACAAGGCTCTCTCCCAAGAACATCGGAATTTAGCTTCGTAAACGAATGATCAGTGCTGTTACTTCGTGGTTAATTTCTATTTTTATCCTCCATCCTCACAAAAAAAAGAAAGATAATAAACACTTTAAAAGGTAATAAAGGAAATATTCAACACAAAAACAAAAAATAAAGCCTTTATTTCTTGAAAGAGATCGGTTATCTTGTTTTATTGGTTCGAAGTTAACAACAATTACCAGACATGGTGTACTTGGTACTTGTGCGATATTCGAATTTGGATCCAATCACCTGAGGTTGTATTGGCGTTGTTGAAGACACCTGTTGATTTATTGTAAAAAAGAAAGAAAATGATTGAACTGATTGCTTGATCACTTGTAAAAGTTGCGTCGAAAGAACTTATTATTATGTTGATTCGTTTGCTTACATTGCAATGTGATTGAGAAATTAATCAAGTTGTTTAATTTTTACATTGTCATCTTGTAGGCTGGCTTATTCTCAGAATATTCTTTGGTAATAATTTCATTATTATACCATATTACATTATATTCTGCAATTTAGCATGAATTTTTTTTTATATTTTACATTATTTTTTTCAACTTCAAAGTCCATACTTTCCCCGGAATCAAGATGCCTCCGAAACTCGAACACGAGCCTCCAAAGGTAAGATTGAGGAAACGTCTTCATACCACAATTCTGGTCCCTTAGTGAGCAAAACCAGGTGTTTCTTCCAACTAGTTCATCAATTTATATTGTAATTAATATACAACGAGTGTTTTTACCTAACTTTTTCCAATCAGGCAATTGGCATTGTTGGAATAACTCCCAAACTTGAGACGATGTGATTACTTTCGAGAATTTCTAAGACGATATTTTTCTCTGAAGGAAGGCTTAAGCCTTAAGTCTTAGGTTGAATCAATTTATTTAGCGCTGTTTTTATGTTTGTTTGTTGGAAAAAGGTAACAGATCATAATTAATTAATTTAAAATTAAGTTAAAATAAAAGAAAATCTAAAATAAAAAAAATCATTAAAACAGGATGCGTCTGGTAGGAGTAATCACAGGCTACACACATTTCTAAAGTTTAATACAAAAACTTTACACACTTGTGTAACACATTTACAGTCCTCCAACTGCTCTCAGCAATCCTTTGGTTCCAAAAACTCGCGTTGATTCCAAAGAGGCCAAAGTTCCACAGTTCATACAATGTTTATTTGAACAAATTATTATTATTAGAGGTGTTTTTAAAATCACAACTTTTTAAAAAAAAAAAAAATTCAAAACTACATTATTATTATTTTATTTAAATAAAAACTATTTTTTGTCATTTTAATAATTAAATTAGTTCATTTTCATACAAACTTATTGATTACGTTAATCTAATGGCAAAAAATGTAGTTGTGAATAAATATTGAATTACTTATCAAAAACATCCTTGAAATAAACGAAATTTTAATTTGAGTCCAAAAGATTCAACCCTGTCAACATCGGTGTCTGAAGTATGAACATTTGGTGCTTGTAAGGGCGCAACTACAAGAATTTACAAGTAAAGTTGAGATATTAGTTAATCGGACAATAATTAGCGGATAATGTTGGCCAGTAGTATTACATTAAAGACACGATATCATAGATGACAGTTAAACGTTTTAAAATAATTATTTCCAATAAAAAATACGCTTGAATAAGAATAATATTTAGTTTTAGTAAAATCTCTAATATTTGTCGGTTAAGAGGAAATGACATTCTAAATGCGATCTCTGGAAATGTGATCTGTTACAAGCTCAAAACAACATTATTATTGTTGTTGGAAAAGAGAGTTAGGCTGCTTCTCGATAAACACTTTCCTTGGTTCTACGCACGAGGAAGACCACCTTTTACTTTAAAATCAGTTCATAAAAATGGTCAATACCAATACCTCTATCAGGAAGAACATCTCGAAAACTTTCCTTTCAGCATGGTTGTGCATTTAAATGCGATATTCGTAAAATACATGATCCATTTCTGTGGTCATCAAGGGGAAGAAAGTGAGTGACTTCAAGCCTAAAACTTGTTCGCCTTTATTTCGACGTTATTTGCGTGTTTTTAGCAAAAGGAATTCAATTCAAATTTTTGAAGTGCTTTTAATTATGGTTTGCTTTTAATTATGGTTTGATTTTAATTATGGTTTAATTTTAATTATGGTTTGGTTTTAATTATGGTTTGGTTTTAATTATGGTTTGATTTTAATTATGGTTTAATTTTAATTATGGTTTGGTGCACGTCACCCCCTCAACCATCAAGAATCATTCCTGCGAATCATTTCCCAACAGATTTTCAAAGCTGCTCTGTCCTTTGGACCCAGAAAACTGGAATACTCCATTTTTGTTGTTATGAATATATTGATATTGGCAAATTTAATAATTGCTGTTTAATGTATTTATAATACTATAAATTAGTTTAAAAACTAAAGTGAAATATTGCAATCTAAATAAATAATATCTAAACTTCTAATCGGGACGAAATTTTTGCAGTTTTGAGCATCGATTGTCCGAAATGAATGATGGTTCCGAGGATGGTCACACTTTGACTGATGTTGTCGTCAGTGAATTGAACAGTTACTTTGAGTTTTTCAAAAGCAGCATTAAATCCTCTCAAATCTTCTCATGATTCAACAAATGATTTCACTCCTTTGCAAGGACTTCGGATTTAAAAAAAAACCTCTGTTTGAAAACTCCTTCAACAATTCAGAACTGACATCTCCAATGAAACTCACTTGATATTTGTAAAAATAAAACAAGGAAAAGTTTCTTACTTAATGCCACGCCGGTAGCCTATGAGCTCACCGTCGCGACTTGTGCGAGTGACTCTTTGTTAGCGTGGAACTTTATTTTTAACTTTTCTTTGTTTGAGCCACACGCCTGGCGCATAATCATTATCGTCGGCCGTACATATATAGGCCAGCACATAGAGGAGTAGTAGTAGTAGTAGTAGTCGGTTGTCGCCGCAGTATCGTTTGATAGTGTTGTTATGTTTCTGTTTTTTTTATTGAATAAAGATTTTTATATGTTCGAGTGCCTCCGAGCAATATACAAATTCGAACTTGTGTAGTGAAAGGCTTTTTGGGCAAAACACGTCACACTTAACCTACCTAATTAAGGAATATCATTTTTCCTATAAACAGGTTTTCGTCAGCCTTCTTTGCAAATGTTTGAATTGGCAGTTCACGTGATATCGATATGCACATGATTTTGCAATACCGAAATATTGCCTTCAAATGTAAAAAATAGAGGTGAAATCAATTTTTTTTTATTTATAAGCAGTTATCAAAAATCTTGTTTTAAACAAATCCTAAATTCCAACAACGTATAATTTAACGAATGCGTCATCAAAACAAGATGCTATCGAAGACTGGCTATTTCATTGCCTTCTTCTTGTCTTTGTCGGAATGCAGACTTGTGAATAGGCCAGAAAATACAATCGCCCTCAAAGGATCTTCGGTGACATTCCCTTGCGCTGTGAGCAACGCAAGAAACGTGGTCATTTGGAGTTTCAGGGATATGGAAGGTAACTCGGTTCTTATTTCAATAAGACTTGAGATTGTCGTCAAATCCTTGAGATATAAGGTTGAATATGGCACTAAAAGTGCTACATATCGCTCGCACGACCTCGTCATTAAGAACATCGGCGTAGAAGACAGCGGCATTTACAAGTGCATCGATTCCACTGATAAGGAAGAGGCCTCGGCATCACTCACCTTCCTTGAAATTCCGCTTTGCTCGAAATTGACCCAGAGTGAACATGGAAGAGGCAACAAATTCAGCTGTGATTTCAAGGTCTCAGGATTCATCGGAGTAAGCGGAGAATGGAATTGCGAATTCAGCCGGAATACGACTTCTGTTTTCACCAACCGTTCTGTGGATCAAGTTATGGGCACCCGGACATTGAAAGTCATGCAGTACAACAGCAGTGTTGAAGCTAAAGCCAGCAACAACCAGGATACGCCAGCTTGTAACCTCACTCTGGTTTCGGGTGGGTTAATGTTCGAAAGCGTTCGACACATGCAATTTCTGAGCAAGAACGTTCCAAATTTCAAATACGTCCTGCACCCCGTAGGGCCACCGCGTTTCAACATTCCTGACGGTTATAAATTGAAAAAAGGCGATTTTATTTCGTGTGTTGCCGACAGTCCGTTGCCTGTCACTTACAACCTGGTTGTTTACGAGGCGAGTCCTTTGAAAACTGTCCAGAACACTAGTGAAAACGTGACTCAAATGAATGACCTCGGCCCCTACAGGGTTCACTGTCGCGTATCGAACCCATTAAACCTGAAAACAGTTTACAACGCGTTGAATAAAATAGAGGTTGTTTCCTTTCCTTCAGTTGGGACCTGCAAATTTCAAAATTGCGATACTTCTTTCATTCACATATTTGGTTACGAGAGATTGTTACCACTGCAACAATTCACTTTCGAAGCTTACTGCCAAGACCCCTTCAGAATACAACAGTGCATCAACTCTAACTCTCCTTGTATTATCACAAGTTATCAACAAGGCCTCATGGATGCCTATAGATTTCTGTGCACTGCAAGAACCAGAATATTGTACGCAAATGGAGGGACCTTTCAGAGTCATCTTCTTCTAGATAACGTCAAACTTTACGACAAATATCCCTACTCAATACTTCCGAAAATACTTTACATTACGCTCGGCGAGGATCCTCCAGAAAAGAAATCCATGCAAATGATAGCTTTGAATTGTAAAAGAAGTTTGGACGTTGCTAAGATATTTTACCACGTATATAGGGCTTATCTCGATAACGGAGAAGAGGCAGCAGAGTGGTACAAGGAATTCTATTCCAATTTCTATGGAATACAACTTTATGAACCAAAAGTGTTGAGGGCCGTCGAAATAATGAACGACGTGAATCTCAACGAGTGTCATACGTTTGGCGAGGTAGGAATGAAAATGTGCGGTTATTTCAAGACGTGCGATCGAGTTTACGATCTTCTCGTCCAAGCATTCAGTTATGGATTTATTTTAATAGATGACATAAGTGAGTTTGTCGAACATGTTTGTGAGATGACCCCTTACGACATGCACAATTGCGAGACTGAACTCGTCCTACCGTGTGACTCTGTAATAGTTGCGCTCTATAAGCCCATGTCTGTGCTGCAAAATCTCCTGTGCGAAACTCACTTGAAAGATTATCTGAAATATCAAGAATGCTACAGCAAGCACTTCGTGCAGCAACGATTCAGAAAGTCGTTTCAATGTTCCAGAAACTTTCTTGACGTTCTGACGTCCTTCACTTCGAGCAATTACTCGGGAAAGCACGTGGTGGAAGAAGTCTGCATGGTCTCCGTTGAATTTCTTGACTGTGTGGAACAAGAAGTTCGGAAGAGATGTGGGAAATTGGCAGCCCGTCTTCAGCGAACTCTTTTGAGAATGATGTTGTCAGTGGCCTTGGAGGATTATTTCTGCTTTAAGGCTTTCACTCATTCTAACTACGATGTTGGTGCCGGTCA
>MPNW01001076.1:12500-18077 GCA_011800805.1 Hirudo medicinalis
ATTAGTAAGAAACTCCGAGAGGAGAAATAATGAAACGAAGACGAAAGTGAATGGCTTCTTGCTAAACTCCTTTCACTCAATCAATTCCTGAGGGGCGATTAAGTGTGGGTGGTCCACGAAATTAATTAATTCCAATTAACTTACAAGAGAGGGCGGTCCACGAAGTTAATTAATTCTAATTAACTTACAAATTAATCAGTTAAGTAAGTAATTATCAAAGAATACATTTCCCCATCATCATCATCACTACTACTACTATCGCCATCACCATCACCATTATCATAATCATCGTCATAGTCACCGTCATATGACATCATCATCATCATCATCATCATTACTCACTCAGCACGGCAGTGATAGAATACTGCCTACACGCCAGAGGACCCGGTGAGGCCCTGGAGAAGTCGACCGTCTGCCCCACCTGGAAGGGCCTCGCGGTATGTGAGTCCGAGTCCAAGACGGCCTCGAAGTAAAGATGGCGTTGTTCGTTTAAGGCACAAGGCACAGCCGACCAAGCGATCGGATTCTCGAAGGGGAAGAAGAGCCCGAGGACGTCCCCTGGCTCCACCTCCATGATTTCCGGTCTATCCCCGTTAGGGGGCTGGTGGAAGTGATGATGATGATGGTGGTGGTAGTGTGGTGTGTCCCGCTGATGATGACGATGATAGTCTGGATGATGCTGGTCTTCGTCAGGGGCTTCAGCCGTTGTTGTTGATGATGATGGAGGTGACGATGATGATGATGATGATGATGGTGGTGACGACGACGATGATGATGATTTTAGTTTTTGATATTCGAGCTGGGCGACCGTGCTGAGGAATTTGAAATTGTTTGTTTTATTGGTTGCTTCTTCGAGAAATGTGCTGCCCTGTTGGAGGCGTGAAAAGTTTGGGTGAACGTGCTTGACCGCGTCTTTGCCGAGGTCTTGGGTAACGTTACCAGCATCATCACCACCACCACCACCGTCGTCGTCGTCATCTTCGTTTTCAGTATCCGATCTCGTTTTCCAGCGCCTCGACCTATTGAAGATTTCCTGTTTTTCCGGATTGTTGTTAGACTTTGCGGTCTTGCTGCTCATCTTGTTGTGGTTCTTGTCGGTCTTCTTGGATTTGTTCCTGCCCTGCTTTCCTCGGCCGTCTTGGACTTGGTCTTGGCTGTTGTTGTCGTTGCAATGCTTCGCTTTCAGTTCGATGTAGTTGAATCTGAGTTCTTTGGGAATGTCGAATACTTGACCCACGAGCCTGTAGCGGTAGACGAACATGTGCGTGTCGTCGGTGACGTCGGATTTAATCGACTTCGTGTCGCCGTTGTGGTCGCGTCTGTGTTTCTGTCGCGGGAGAGATCCATTGCGAGGGGCTGGGTCCTCGAACTTTAGCTTTCTAATTGATTTCATTGGTCAATTACTGGATTTAGTTGTTAGTACTTTATTAAATCGATTGCAATATATTTATTCGGACATTATAATATAATCAACATACCTGGGTAATAATTAATATATAATAAATAATAAATAATAATTAGCAATTCAAAATTTTATTAGATAATAAATCAACGAAGAAGTTTTAAAACGATGTCGATCATCGACAGCCAATCATTGGGGCGCAGCTACTTCAAATTTTCAATCGGCCAACCTATCGCGGACGGGGTCGACGCCCCCTCGTAACGACGTCGACTTCCGGCGTCGTCCGTTGTCATTGACGACGGGCCTCCAGAGTTGGAGATAGATGGCATGCTGGATTGAGGTCATCTTGGCGTAGTAGTGCCACGTGCTTATGACGTCATGACGCATGGCCGTCTGCAGGGGGTCAGGAATGATGACGCGACCTTTCTCGGGTTGGGGCTGAGACCTGATTTTGGGTTCATGACCCCAGGCCCTGGTTGCTGTAAATGTTGGATGGGTTGATGTTGTTGTTGTTGTAAATGTTGTATGGGTTGTTGTTGTTGTTGCTGTGAATGTTGGATGGGTTGTTGTTGTTGTTGTTGATGTGAATGTTGTATGGGTTGTTGTTGTTGTTGCTGTGAATGTTGGATGGGTTGTTGTTGTTGTTGCTGTGAATGTTGGATGGGTTGATGTTGTTGTTGTAAATGTTGTATGGGTCGTTGTTGTTGTTGCTGTGAATGTTGTATGGGTCGTTGTTGTTGTTGTTGTTGCTGTGAATGTTGGATGGGTTGTTGTTGTTGTTGTTGTTGTTGTGAATGTTGGATGGGTTGATGTTGTTATTGTTAACTCTTGTTTGTCATGAATACGAAATAGAAGCCAGCCATGTTATCAAGACGCAACNGTTGTTGTTGCTGTGAATGTTGTATGGGTCGTTGTTGTTGTTGTTGTTGCTGTGAATGTTGGATGGGTTGTTGTTGTTGTTGTTGTTGTTGTGAATGTTGGATGGGTTGATGTTGTTATTGTTCAAAGTGTGAGCGACTACATTATTGGCAGGTGGTTCAGGAGGTTGATGATGTTGCAGAGTGTCGGTTATAAAATGTTCATGCAATTTAATTAAAAAATATTAATTATATTTTTGTATTTTGAACATTTGCAAGGTTGTCAAAGGTGAAATTGTAAAATAATCCGTTTGTAAAGAAAATGAATTCATTCATTATTTAATTTAATTTATTTTTTTATAATTCTCAATTCTCTGAATTCCAATGAAAAAGATGAATTTGAAGAAAATTAATTTCCAAGAAACAAACAAAATCAAAACAAAAATGCATAAAAATTGAAGACCGAAAACGTGGCATAAGATGGTTATTCGTGTCTCAGAAGCACCTAATGACATTTAGTTACGTCATAATTCAAGATTGCTTGAGGACAATTTTATGATATTTTTACAAATATTTTTATTTAAACTGAAATTCGATTTTTGTTTTTTTAAATAAAAAGTGTCAAAAATAATTTCAGTTTATGAAAATAATTTAATTTTAAGTAAAATCTTTTGAAATAAATTCACGATGAAAGATGCTTTTTGATTTCGAAGGATGATTCTTGTTTGTTTTTCTCCGCATTTAAGGAATAAAAGGTTTAAAAGCAACAGTCGTTACGTATCGTGTTCGCATCCCAGCTTGAACCACCACCATAAAGCACCTCTGGGAGATGGCGCTATGTAAATGGTCTAAGTTCTCCTGATGCTTACGCTTATAGCGCTACATAAATTCACTTATTATTATTGTTTAACATTGTTATTATTATTAATGTTATTATTATTATTATTATTATTATTATTATTATTATTATTAGAACAACCAGATTAAAGTCATTAAATCCCGTCTTAAAACCAAAATTGAAGTTTAATTTACAAAATGACTTTCGAGGAACGAAAACGATGAAATGTTGGAATATTATTTTTAAGAGTGTGCCATGTTTTAGATTATTTTTTAGATTGTAAATTATAAAAATATTTGTAATAATGTTCATCGTAATCATTGTTCAATATTATTTATTTTATTGTGTAAATATTTGTTATTTTGTAATTATTAATAAAGAATGTTGATAATATTTATAAATTAAATCTACTTTTATATTTAATAATTTCTATTGGAATTTTAATTTTACAAAAAATTTAATTATACAAAAATATGACTTATGCATCATATATTTATATTGATCTGCGTTAACTCGTTATTAACGCATTATCAAATTATTATTAACTTATTATTATAATTAAAATCGAGGATTTAATGAAATAAACTAAAATATAATATAATAGAATCACGAAATCAAATTATCCTAACACGAGTCACAAGATCTCGTTAGTTTCGATTGCCATAAAATCTGGAATTTCCAGATTTTAATTGGGAAATAATAATTTTATTTTTATTCACTTTCTTTTTAGTTTCTGAGTCGAGTTTCAATTCGAGCGGTTGTTGATGTTTGCAAATCGAATTTTGTTGATTTTCGTCCTCATTAACAGGATTTGTTGCCTAAATAACTTAACTTAACTGAAATAATTAACTAAATATTTGAATTAATAAATGAAAGTATTTACAAATAAATTACTTTCTTGTTTTTTAGAAATTATTACTTCAACCCCACTTAGGAATAATTGGTTTGCTTTAGAAAATTCATTTAAAAATGTTTTTTATATTTTAGATTTAATTCTGATTATCGGCCATCAAAAAAAATTGCTGTATTTTTACATCACAATAATATTTAAATTTTTAATTAATTCGAAAACTTTATAGAATTAATCTAAAAATAATTTATTTAACATGAATTACAAGCATTAATAATTTATTACAAATAATAATGTGTTTCAAAGCAAAACATTGATATTATCAATTAAAACTAAATAAAAATAAATCAGCCTCTAAATTCATGTCCTTTTTTTTGAAACAATCAACAAATCATAACCCATGGGGACGTCACAGTCGGCCACTTTGACGTAGACGTTGTAATATGAGCCGAAGAAAGTGATGCTATTGCGAGGGAGAAAGTAGTCCCTGAAGTGGTTTAAGTGCAGCTGCTGCTGCTGCTGGTTGCTGCTGCCGAAGTGCTGCTGTTGCAGCTGGATCTTCTGACGCTGAAGATGGAGGTCAACAGACGGAGGAAGGTTGTACCTGCCTACTTGTTGTTGTTGTTGTTGTTTGGCTCGGAACGCGTGACTCAGATTGATGTTGTTGCCGCTGTTGTCGCCAGTGTGGTCGTGATGCTGGTAGGGCGACGAGCACTGCCAGGATGCGTCGCTACCGATCGGGTCAAAGTTCACGGACTTGATGAAAGTCGTTGCAGTGGCCTGACCCACTTCCGGCAGATATCGTCTGCCACAAGCGTTGCGATTGGCCGGCGCACCGTCGCAGAGCAGTGCCTGCTTGTCGCGCGTCAACGTCAAAGTCGTCGTCATGCTGCAGCTTCTGTTGTGACGGAAGAGGATGACCCTGTTCTGCTTCGACCTAATTTAGTCGATTAATATTCATGATGTTCATGGAGTTAGTGTTATTAAGATATTGTTGTTAGTAATAGCGTAAAGAATTTAGTATAGCGATATAATAATAATGATGATGACAATAATAGTAATAATAATAGTAATAATAGCAATAATAATAACAACAACGATGATGATGCTAATAATAATAATAATAATAATAATAATAATAATAACATTAACAATAACAACTTTGATAATAATAATAACAACAATTATAATATTTAAAAATTTTTATTACAAAAAAGCGGATATTCCAATTATCAGTTTATAAGTTTTTATTGGAGACCGTTAAATGTGCACCTGCCATGCAGCTAAGGAATGCCATTTTATGACGCTCAGGAAATCCAAGCATTTTTGTTACTCACGTCGTCTTCGTCATCATCGCCGTCATCATCGTCATCGTATTATCATCATCGCCATCATCATCATAATCGCCATCATCATCGTCATCCTATTATCATCATCGCCATCATCATCATAATCGTCGTCATCATCGTCATCGTATTATCATCATCGCCATCATCATCTTAAATCGTCGTCATCATCAATATCATCAATATCATCAATATCATCAGTGATGTCGTCATCAATATCATCAATATCATCAGTGATGTCATCATCAATATCATCAATATCATCAGTGATGTCATCATTTAGA
>MPNW01001077.1:12309-37412 GCA_011800805.1 Hirudo medicinalis
TGATGATGATGATGACGATGACGACGACGATGACGATGACGATGATGATAAATAATTAAACGACACACAGGTGGGGAGCAGTACATCGGTCGGATGCAGGATTTGAGATACTACAATGCGACGCTCAGCAACAGGTGACTTCATGTGTAATAACTGTAATCAACCAATTAATGGTTAACCCTTGAAATACATTTGATAATTAATAACTGATAATTAATAACGGCTAATTGATGATTAATAACTAATAATTAATAATTAATAAATAATAATTAACACCTGCTTTACCTGGCTAACGATCTCTCTCCCATCACAACCCTGTGACTGATTTATCACAAATATTAAGAAATTGAACAAAATGATGAATTTATTTATGATAAAAATTTTTATTTATGATAAAAATTATATATATCCGTTTATTATTAATAATAATTATTATTATTTCGTATTTCATCGTGCGAATGTCTGCCATCTGTCGACCAAACAGAGAAATCGTCGGCATTTTTATTGGATCTGTTCCGAGAGCACGCGTTCAATCAGAATGCCTGTGTCCAGGGCAGTACCCCTTGGAACAAGGGCTCGATTGTTTTGAAAACAATCCCGGCTCTGCTATTGGAGGATCAGTACCGAGGGTCAGCCAATCAAGTCACACGCTTGAGATGGCAAACGACGGTGACCTATCCACCTACTTTCTGACCAATCCCGTTGAGGGTATAAAGATGGAGCTTGACCTTGGAGATGAATTCGAGGTATGGAGAGTGAATTATGCAATTATTTTTACAATTTCATTAAAATAAGTACATATTATTTTTTTTTTTAATGAATACACATTATATACTTTTAAATAAATACGTATTATATATTTGCAAATAAATACACATTATATATTTTTTAAATTTTAAATCACGACAATTTTAACTTCTTAGATTTTCTTCCTCAAGATCACTTTCTACAGTCCTCTTCCAGATTGGATAACAATTGAGAAGGCCGAAGACGAATCCGGCGATGATTTTGAGGCGTGGCAATATTACGCCAGGGACTGCTATAGGTCCTTCAACGTAACGCCCCAATCTCCATTAGCCAATTCGAGCTCAGTAAACTGCCTGCCATTGGACGAGTAACATAAAACTCTTTATTTTTAGAACATTTTAAAACGAGGATATAGAGTTACTTCTTTAAAAACTTCAGTCCAGGGATGCCCTTTTTGAGTGGAGGGTCTATAACCTTCAACCTCTTGAACCCTGATCGACCTGGCTATCAAAACCCGGAGCAGACCCCTGACCTTTCAAAGTTCATGAGAGCATGGAGAGTAAAAATAACTATGTCGGGTCACCTTCCCGGTCTTTCGTTGCGACACAGTTACTTTGGGATCAGTGAAGTTGAAATAATGGGCAGGTAAGTGTGATTGAAGGTAATTTTAATGAGCATTTATGATAATTATGATCGTAATAAAGAAGTATGATTAGTGTGGGTTGACTTTATAAAATATGACCTTGACATTCCAGGTGTGATTGCCGAGGTCACGCTTCTTCATGTGACGTAACCACTCTGCCGTACCTTTGCTCTTGTCTTGAATCGTCCAATACTGAAGGAGACAAAGTAATTGTTATCATCTTGTTATTTATATTAAATAATATTTTATATATTCTTTCTGGATTTTTCTGGATTGTTATATATATTATGTCTATTATATCTATTATATCTATATTTTTCTATATTATTTTTCTATATATCTATATATATATATATATATATATATATATTATGACGGTTATATCTTATTATTTAATAATTTATAATTAAAGAATTTATAATAAAATAATTTACAATTAAATAATAAGTTAAGAAATTAAAAAAAAATAATTACATCGTATTATTTAATTAAATTCGACATTTAAATGTATTCAATACCATATCTAACAACCAACCAAGTGCCAGAGATGTAAACCGATGTACAACAACAAGCCCTTCACTCCGGGCGCCCCTTGCCAACCCTGCGACTGCAACAATCACAGCCAATCATGTTCGTTCACGCCAAGCGCAGACCCATTCCCGACCAATAATGAGTTAGGAGGGGGAGGAGTTTGCAACGATTGTCAGGACAACACGGAGGGGAATAACTGTCAATCATGCAGATCGGATTTCTATAGGCCAGAAGGAGTCAGCCTTGCTGCCAAAGATGTCTGTCAACCTTGTAACTGCAGCGAAATTGGCTCTATTGGAGGCTGCAATAAAGTATGGAATTATTTATTATAATAATAATATTTTATTTTCGATTTAAAAATATATTATTGGCTACTCACAATTAAATTAATGTCCTTTAGATTGCATTTAGTTCGTGGTATTCTCGATTAATTGTCTGTTTGACAGGTTTGTTACTGTCCTTCAATTAATTGATATTTCTGGGTCAGCTTGCCAACGGAGGCTTGCGCTTCCTTAAGGCTGATCCATGAGTTCTTTATTAATCCTCCTCTTGGTTTTTGTTCGCTTTGTCTCTTTCATTTTGATGATTAATAAATTTGCTCAAAAAATAGATTAATAATGAATTAAGGAGTTAACTGATTTAATAGGCAGGCGGACAGTGCCTGTGCAAGGAAAATGTCGAAGGCCGTCAGTGCGGCGAATGTAAAGCTGGTTATTTCAACCTCCAACCATCCAACCCTGTGGGTTGTGAGGGCTGCAAATGTAATACCGCTGGCACGTCAGGACTACCCTCGCAAACATCACCCCAGTGTCAGGGCGAGCAAGGCCAGTGCCCTTGCAAGACCTTCGTCGAGGGTGAGTATCTTTGACAATTCCAATCTGCGTATAATATTAATAATAACGCAATGTATGCTTCTAGGGTTAAAATGTGACCGTTGCAGTCTGGGGTACTACGGCCTCGACGCAAATGACCCGAAAGGGTGTCGACCTTGCAACTGCAACGCACAAAGGTCACTTGGCCCGGGTTGCGATCAAGCCACAGGTCAATGTCAATGCAGAGAAAACTTTTCTGGATTCAGTTGCGACACCTGTATCGACCACTACTACCTGTTGCCAACCTTACAGGTGCGATCGTGATGAATTGAAACGGTCGTGTTTTTGAATGTCTATATTTGATATTTAGTGGATAAATTTTTTTTCCGGATGAGGTTTCATCGATTATTACGTAATTATAAACCTTAGCAAGATGCCGTAGTGTCTAATATTATATTATATTATATTATAAATTATACTTTTGAACATTTTTTTGAAATTAGATTGGCAGTTGTAGACCGTGCAACTGTGACGCTCGAGGTTCGATACCGGGCTCCACCTGCAACAAGGTGACCGGTGCGTGCGTCTGCCAGCCTTACGTCATCGGCAGCCAGTGCAACACGTGCATGGAAAATTATTTCAACCTCAGTAAGTGCTTGGAACGTGTTATTAAAATATGTAATTACAACAATAATTTATCAATTAATCACGTGTAATTATTACAATGATTACAATCATTATTACAATTATTACAATCATTATTACAATTATTACAATCATTATTACAATCATTACAATCATTATTACAATGTAATAGCAATAATTAATAAGGACGATTGAAAAATGTTAAATTTCCTTCCATGAAAACATGTGGTTCTTCTCCAGCTAACACTGGGTGCAAACCGTGCACCTGTGACCTCAGGGGGGTGGCCAGTCTGGACAGCATCTGTGACGTCATCACGGGCATCTGCAAGTGCCGCCCTGGCGTCGAGGGGTTCGCTTGTGATGGCTGCAAACAGGGCTACTTCAACTCCTCGTCTGCGAGCGACAAAACGCTGGGGCAACCCTGCATGCCCTGCTCCTGTGATGTCAATGGTACTTCATCCTGCGATCCCGAAACTGGACACTGCTCTTGCAAGCCGAACAGAACTGGTCCGAAATGCGACACTTGTCTCGTCGGTTGGTGCTGGAGAAGTCATGATACTAGTGGTTCAGAGCATCAATCAATCAACCAATCAATCAATCACTCACTCACTCAATCATTCAATCAATCAATCATTCATTCAACTCCCATTTCAGGTTACTATGCAGACAGCTCTGCCAACTGCACACCGTGCGTTTGCAACGATGCCGGTTCGATTTACGATTCACCCTGTGACCCTCACACAGGGCAATGCCAGTGCAAGGGCGGTGGTTCTGGGGTCGGAAGGCAGAGTTGTGATGGATGTCAGCCCTCTTACTGGGGGTTCGACTCTCAGCTTGGCAGGCAAGCGTGGTATTACGTCCGTACATATTAGTAAAGTATTAGTATTGATTTGTCCAATATTACTTCGAATAATTAATCCTAGAAAACATGCAACAATTGAAAGTCGATGACATTCACTCAACAGATGTCAGAGTTGTGATTGCAGTCCATCAGGAAGCATTGCAATGACATGCGATCCCGTAACTGGCCAATGTAATTGCAAGCAGTTCACGACATCAAGACAGTGCAACCTCTGTGTTGATGGGACCTCCAACATGAACGCGAACAATGCATTCGGATGTAGCAAAGGTTTTCCAATGGAATTGACAAATCTACAACAAATCTGATCCCTAACCCTGATCCCTAACCCCCTGACCCTAACCCTAACCCTGACCTTTTTCTAACCTCTTCATTCTGACTCTTTTAAATAGAATTGTTGTTGTGTTATGGATTTTTAAATGAATTATTTATATTATTGTTGTTGTTATTATTAATAATAATTAATTAAGTAATTAATTGTTATCCTTACCTTATTTAAATAATAATAATAATTAATTAAGTAATTACTTGAAATAGCACCAGGCGGGGTCACACCAGTGGTTGCCAAGGAGCTAAGGTCAAAGTTCATCCTCCTTTCGTGGGACCCCCCATCACAGCCGAATGGGGTGCTCGAGGGATACACCATCCTGAGAAACAGGATACCAATTTTCAACGCTTCCTTCAATGGTTGGAACAATGGCTGAATAAGTAATGATGATAATAATAATGATATGATTGATGATAATAATAAATAGAATTAAAGTAATTTTATATAAAATACTTAACCAATGTTATCATCCTCAGTCACCGAGTACAACGACACGACCATGACGCCCTACACGAGGTACACGTACCTCCTTGTCGTCCGGAACGACTTTGGCTCGACCCAATCCGCCCCCGTAACATTCGAAACACTCCAAGACATTCCCGAGGGCTCGCTTGATTTCAAAATCCTCGAGACCGGCTCGAGACAAATGAAGCTCTCCTGGAAGGCTCCTACTTCCAGCAATGGAGTGGTGATGAAGTTCGTGGTGAGGCAATTCAGTGGCTTTAACGAGAAGATCCTAATGATCAATAACTCAATGCCGTACGCCATGAGGTAATTGATTTACGTCATGATTTCAACAATAAGTATGGTTTTTATTTACACTTTTGAATTTATTAATTTTGCACAGATTTCAAGGCCTAGCTTTTCAAGCAATAATAGACTCTTTGACCCCTTATTCTAACGTGACCTTTGATCTGCAATGTTGTACTGTCATTGGATGTCTGACTAGCGAATCAGTGTCAGCCATTACATCGGAAGATGCTCCAGCCAATCAAAGCCCTCCGACCGTCCAGCCAATAAACTCATCCTCTCTGCTTGTGACATGGTCTCCTCCTGATCAGCCAAACGGTTAAACTTGCATTAATTTATAATATACAACAATAATAATATTAATTTATAATAATAAATAGTACTAAATATAAAAATACAATTTAAATTTATTATTAATTATTTATTTATAAATTATTATAAAAATTTAAATTAATATTAATATATTAATAAATTTATTATTACCATTAATTTATAATAATAAACGAAAAAAATGAATTGTAACATTTTGTTTTCCCTCCTCTCAGGAATCATAATTTCTTACCAGCTTTGGATGAGGAAGCAGTTGATTGGTGGCACTTTCAACCAATCAGTCCTGGCTTTTCAATCCTTCGGCCAATACAATCCTTTGTCACAATCTCTCAGCTCTCTAGCCCCGCCAGCAACAAAGTACATGGCAATCAAGCTCGCACCTTTCAGTTATTACGAGTTCAAGGTCGTCAGTGAAAACTCCAGGGGCAAAACGGAAAGTCCATGGGCTGGGAACTCCACAGGGGAATCCGGTGACCTGACTTTATAAATTACTTTTATTTTAACGCTCAAATGTTTACAAATATTTTTTGTTTTTCTACCAGCTCCCTCTTTCGTTGCATCCCCAAACGTAACTTCTATAAATAGTTCGGCCGTGAGGGTGTCGTGGTCCAATAACAATTCGAGGCTGAACGGAGCTGTGACGTCATGTGCTGTCTGCTTTGCAATTGGTCACAATGAATCCGAGCCATGGAAGGTCGGACCAATGACGATGGTTGATTGAAGCGTGTTGAGCATAAAATAACAGTTTTGTAACTGTTGTACTGAAATACATACTGTACTGAAGTTTAATCAGGGAAGCATAATGTAGCAAATCGACTCTAATGATAATTAGCTAATTACACATAATTATAACAAAATAATGCTTGACACCTTCATCAGTGTTTGGATGTCAACCCCGGTACGTCATCCTACGTCATAGGAGACCTTCCGCCCTTCACGAACATATCAGTCCTCGTCACCGCCTGCAACCCTGTCGCCTGCAAAAATAGTTCCGTTGTCATGGCAACGGTTCTTTTGTCAGGTTCGATTAGTCAACGATTTACCTGCAGAGGTCGATTTACCAGTAGATATTATCACGCTTTTTAAATCACCTGCTTGAATAATTAATATAAATTGTTATAATTACTGACGTAATAATACCTATCAATGATAATCACCATCATAATTTCTACCACAATAGCTCCAGGTGAGCCTTCAGCTCCAGTGGTGATGCCTCACAACTCAACATCCTTCTTGATATCCTGGGCACCCCCCAAGGTCCTGAATGGTCCGGACCCTTCTTACGTCATCGTGCGTAATGATCCCTCCTTCAATAGGCCGCCCGAGCCCGTTGAGAGTGGGGAAAGGATCGTACCATTCAATGGAGTGGGGTATTACAAGTTCCCTGCGTATACTCTACCTCAAGATGCTTACTACACGGGTTTGCAGTTATTGTTTTAATTATAACATGATGATTAATAATGTTATGTTATTAATATTATTGTTGTTATTATTATTATTATCATTATTATTATTATTATTATTATTATTATTATCATTATTATTGCTGTTATTATCATTACTATTATTATTATTATTATTATTACTATTATTATTATTATTATTATAATTTTTAGTATTATTATATTTTATCGCTTTTATTAAAGACTAAGCTAATGACCGGTTTGTTATTGTAGGACTCAAGTTCTCCTTTAGATCCACAGCAACTGATGGACTCATTTTATTGGCTGTCACACCAGCCACTCAAATCGAATATTTGGCTGTTTACCTGGAGAATGGTGGACTGACGTTTGCCTTCAACACCCAAGGTCAGAGTTCAAATATAAAATGGATTTTATCATCTAATCAGAGAATATTAATGCTATTTTGGGCTTCATTTTAAAATAAATAACTTAAAATAAAAGGAAAAAGTAATTAATTGTAAATTATTACATTGTGTAAATTGTAAATTATTACAAACAGTTACTTTGTAACCACAATTAGAGTGTCCCACTTTTCTGAGATGGAGTGATGGTCCCTTGGACCTGAATAATTGGCAGTCAGTGGTCATTCTGAGGCAAGGTAATCATGCATCAATTCAGGTCAACCAAGGTCAACCAGGTGAGAAGATTGACACATTAACAAGAATATCATTGTTTATTTTCTATTATTATTCTTGACGTCATTCTATTGGATGTAGCAATATCCAATGGCAGCTGCTCGAATAACATGATTGGTCTTAATTCTGGCCTGTACGTGGGAGGAGTGTCAGATGACTTCTTTACATCTGATTTTTCAAATCTGAAGGTCAATATTTTTTTTCCTTTTAAACACATTTCAAATTATTTGACAATTCTAGCAACAGCTTTATTTTGAAACATTTGCAGAATTTTAAATTCAAGAATTTTTACGGATGCCTCGCCAATTTATCGATAATGATTCAAGGAGCTCCGCTGGCAGAAATATGGGCACCGGTTGATTGGCAGAAAGTCGACCAATCAAAGGGCAACACGCCCATGTGGATGGGTTGCAAAACCAATCAAAAATCGGGAATAAGATTTCTTGGAACAGGTTGGAATTGCATGCATAAATATTCGGTTATGCAACTATTACATTGGATATTTATATCGATAAATCTATTTAGGACACCTCACTGTGCGCATTGATTCATTGGATGGGAGGAGCCTTACGGACATCTTCTTCATTTTTAGCAGCCAATCAAAGAACGGGGTCATATTGTTCGCCTATGGAGCCATAGGATCGTATTACGCTGTCTACATGTGGGAGGGGTCTTTGAATTGGAACTTGTCAATCAATGGATTAATGACCAATTACGCTTACAACGTATCTTCATTGTGTGATGGAAAACCTCACCCAATCAGACTCGTACTAGACCTCCCCTCAGGGTAGGATTGAAATCTCATTGGTTAAAAAAAACCCCCACCCTTTACGGGATTCTTATTCCTTGAAGTTATTTTTAGATTTATGGAGTTAAATATAGACGGCAACAAATACGTCCAACAAATCGTCAACGACGGGAATTCCAGAGCTAGTTTCGTTTTGTCGTCATATCTCCATATCGGTGGAATTTCCAACGGTCCTGATGTTCTACGGTTTCTCCAACGTAGCAGACTGCGATGGCTCTTGGATTATCGTAAGCAAGTTTCACTTTCGATTTTGAGACAACTCTAAAATATGAACGTCGAATTTTTTTCTGGATAAATATTTAATACTGTAATAAAAAATAAATGCATTTATAATTTTAAAAATAAATACATTTATAAATTTGTTATTTTTTTAATTTTTCAGATTTCTCCGGCTGCATTGATCCAACCCTGAGAATCGCATCCGGTCAAATCCTTAAAGTAGGACAGGTGGTCGATGGCCTTGACATTGACATGACCGGATGTCCATCCTCCTCTTCGTCATCATCATCTCCTGGTTCCTCAGGTTGTCAGTCAGACAAGGAAAGGTTCAAGGTTGTTTTCAATGGGTCTGATTCCTTCTCGTTCACTGACGAGGGTTTGGACAAATTTACAGGTGATATGTCTCTTTGAAATTGGGCTGATTTAAACTGATGACATAATGGCAATAGCTGCACAAGAGTTTTGATCTCATCTAACAAACCATGGTCGTCAATATTTTTCTAAAAATTAATATTTACAATATTTATATTTCCAGAATACATGTACAGTGTCGAGGCTTACAATGCAGCGGGAAAGACGAGAAGCCCGTGGACTCTCAGCCGAACCCTAGCAGGGGGTCTTTATCTAATTGGCTAATTGATCGTCCCTCAGTCTGATTGGCCGAAATTTAGAATTCTATTTATAAATTGGACTTAAAATTTCTAAATGAAAACAAATTAATATCAACTAAGAGTATCATTTGCAACGCATCATACTAAAAAAAAATTTATTACAGCACCATTGCAAGTTCCAACCCCGAGGTCGAAAAACTTGGTAGGGGTCAACTTCGGGTCACCTGGGCCGCCCTCGACCCCTCTTATTACACGGGATCAATCATCAACTTTGTTGTCAAACTCATCTGTTACAATCAAAGCATCACCAACAACACTTCATTAGCGATACCCAAAGACCAGTGCTTTGATAACGAAACCATGGTGGACAGCAACACGTTTGACAGTAAGATTTTGATTTTCACAATTCAAAAAAAAAAAAATTTACTAATTAATTTTATATTATTATATTATATTATTATTATTATTATATTATATTATTATTATTATTATGTTATTATTTAGACTTCTTATTGTCAGTGGAAGCATCTAAAAATATATTACCTGAATCAAGATGGTATCAGTTATTCGTATTATTATGATGCACTACTGTGCATGTGAGTTACTAGTTGTGGAGTGTGTATTTCTAGCCACACTGACCTTTGCCCTCCCATACACAAAGTACGAGGTGCGATTGGTGGCCTGTACGAGAGGGGGCTGCACCGAAAGCAACGGGACCCTGGTCGAAACTGATCCTGATGGTGAGGATTATGAATATTAATTTTTTGACGATTTATGAATATTAATTAGACCAATAACATTAACGGTCCTAATATTTTTAGACAATTACTGATTAAATACAAAATTGATCACTTTATTTAAAAAAAAAACATTTAATTTTCGAACCAACAGCTCCTTTGGACGTCCGACCTCCATTTGTCCTGAGCAGTGGCCCCACCCATATCGTTGTTGGGTGGTTTTACCCGGGACGTATCAATGGGGAGCTGGTAGGCTTCAGTCTGAGCATGAGAGGCACACTGGTCTATTCGGGCCTCCTCACCAGTTTCAATGCTACTGATTTATCGGTAGTCTATATTTAATTACATTATAAAATTATGAAATTAAATATAATATATGTTATAATATAAAATATAATATAATTTTAATGTAATATATGTTTTAATATAATTTAAGTTATAATATAACATAAACTACACAAAATAAAATAAATATTTAATATAACGAATGTTGAATGACCGACTCGGCTATCCAGGTGTTCACCTCTTACCTGTTCAATCTCTTGGTGTGCAACACAGTCAGGTGTACATCGAGTGATGACGTGCAACTCATGACGTCACAGCTGCCACCTGCCAGTGTCGAACCACCCAGCGTGACTCTGATCGGTAAATACACTGATAAATAATTGTAATATTAACATTGTAATCGTTACAAGATTACCAAGTAACTCTCTACAAATCCATCACTATCCGTTCACAGATGCGAGAAAGATAAGAGTTGATTGGACCAGACCGAGCCAATCGAACGGCATCCTGAGATTCTACCTCATTCATTGGTCCCAGAACATTGAGGCTCCAGGCACAGTAGCCTATAACAGTTCAGATTCCATGATCACCTCGACCTACCTAGGAGACCTAACCCCGGATGTGACCTACTTTATTTCTGTCTCCGTGAGTGACATTGATTGATTTACAAGGACAAATTAGCCATTTTAAGAAGTTTAAATAAATAAATAAATTTTAATTAATTTTGTAGCATTTATTTTAATCACTTCAAAAACAATACACAACTTTTTCATGTCATCTCCATTTAGGCATGCACTGATGCCGGTTGCACCAGAAGCAAGACCTCGTCCCTGAAGATGCCAGAAGGGATACCGGAGGATGTCCCACCGCCCGTTGTCATAGCGATAGGGGCCACGCAGCTCAACGTATCCTGGTTGGCTCCTGGAAAACCCAATGGTTTTGTTGGCTTATTTTGACATTTTATTTGTAAGGAATCTTTTAAATAGTTATTATTATTATTATTATTATTATTATTATTATTATTATTGTCATTATTATTATTATTATTATTATTATTAAAATTGATAGTAATAGTTTGTAATGGATATTCACCTAATTACATTATTACTAATTACAGGGATCATACAAAATTACCTCATCTTTCAAGACGGCTCCCAATTGGTCAACGTTTCTAGCCCAGGTTATCGACTGGTTAAAGACTTGCAGCCATGGAGTCAGCACACCTTTCTGGCAAAGGTCTGCACCGTAAAAGGCTGCAGTCAAAGTTCAGAGGTCTTGGCCTTCACCCTCGAAGCCCCACCAGAAGGAACTATTGACTTGATGATCGAAGAAACCGATGATAACAACATGAATGATAATGCCGGAAGTAACGCCAATGACATCACAACAAAGATTCTAAGTTTGAAGCTGGTTTTGAAATATGCCAGGGCAAAATGGAGCCCTGTCCAGCTACCTAATTCCCTGCTTACCTATTGGTTGTTGGTCGACGGGCCTTTTTATGACCTAGAAAGTGTGGAGTCTTTTTCATCATTCGGTAAATTCATGGATTGATTTCTTATTTGGATGTTTACTGAGATGAACTGACTATTACAATGTTTTATTTTAATTAATATTTACAATAATAATTTATATTATTAATTAATATGAATTAATAATTATTTAAAAATTTATATTTATTTATAATTTATTTATATTAATAATTATTTATAAATTTATGTTTATTTATAATTTATTTATTTATGATTTATTAATTTATTAATATTATAATAACATCGATTTGTTGAAATGTTTAACGTTTGATTATTAGTGATTTAAATAAATATTTTGGCATTAGTTTAACAAATTCAACCTTGAAATGACCTTGTCAGAATTCAGAAAAATATCGACAACAAAAATCCTCTTCTCGACGAACTCGACCTTGATCTCAGGGTCATGGGTCACCGTCGGTGACCTTTTGCCCTTCAGCACCTACAGGGCTTACATCAACGCCTCGAACAGCGTCGGCTTTGTGCTTAGCAACTACGTTACCATGACGACATCATCTGCAGGTGATTTGTACATTTATGAGTTGAATATTGAATAAGATATCAAATAATACAACCAGAAATATTATCAATGTTGTGAAGTAATTATTGTTATCATAATTTCAATATTATAATTATTTTTTAAAGAACCTGACGGAGTCTTTCCACCCGTTTTGGTGTCACCATCCTCCACCTCCATGCTGGCCTCCTGGGGGAGTCCCCTGGTTTGGAACAGCGATGAGGTGCCCCTGTGTCAACTCCAGTTCAAGGTTACGGAGTCAGAAGACGATCAGGTTGTAAAGTAAGTTGATTGTATTGATACAATACTATTTTGTTATTAAAGACAAGATGGTATGATTCGTGTCGTTGGTCTTCTTTTAAGAAATTTAGTGAATTCGCATCATTAATGAGTAATTATTTGGTAATAAATATTGAGTAATAATTATTGGGTAGTAATTATTGGGTAGTAATTATTGGGTAGCAATTATTGGGTTATAATTAATTTGTTATTAATTTGCATAAAATCGTGTTTAAGATATTTTATTTTACAATTAATTAATATTCCTGAAGCCTTTACACCACGCCCACAAGTGCCACTTCGTTCCTCAAGAACGACCTTTCACCTTTCACGTCCTACTCGTTTCGATTGGTGGCTATAAATAGTTTCGGATCAAAGTTCACGGACTGGGCAGAGCTGGTAACGAGACAAGATGGTACGATTCATGTCGTTGGTCTTCTTTCAAGCAATTTAGTGAATTCGCATTATTAATGAGTAATTATTGGGTACTAATTATTGGGTAGTAATTATTGGGTAGTAATTATAGGGTAGTAATTATTGGGTAGTAATTATAGGGTAGTAATTATTAGGTAGTAATTATTGGGTAGTAATTATTGGGTAGTAATTATAGGGTAGTAATTATTGGGTAGTAATTATAGGGTAGTAATTATTGGGTAGTAATTATAGGGTAGTAATTATTGGGTAATAATTATTGGGTAGTAATTATTGGGTAATAATTATTGGGTAGTAATTATTGGGTAATAATTATTGGGTAGTAATTATTGGGTAGCAATTATTAGTAATAATTTTCTACGATAACAAGGAATTCTTTCCTACAGTTCCCAGCGGTTTGGATTCTCCGCTGCTTCTAAATATAACCTCCCGGAGCGTGACACTGTCATGGCAACCTCCCATGGTGACCAACGGCATCATCACATCGTACGAAATCTTTGGGAGCAATGGCATCAACGAGACGGTAAATTATAAACAGCTCATTAATATTAATGTTGTACTTAAAGAGGTAAATTATCATAATCAAAATATTGCCATGAGCCAATTAGCATAAGCTTGACTTGTTGTAGCACCCAGGCGGAACGTCCTTAGCCGTGGTGGACGACCTGACACCGTTCAGTAATTACAGCTTGGGGCTGAGGGCCTGCACCATTGCTGGGTGCACCGAAGCTAGGTGGACACCCCTCTTTACGACCCTTCCCGATGGTGAGTTTTTATCAAGATTGTGATTGAAAGAGGTCTATCCAATATTGTTTTATTATTAAAATTGATAATATATATAAATATAAAAATTATAAAATATTAAAATTGATAATATATATATAATATGTATTAAATGTTATTATGTATTATTTATATATATAATATATATTATCGCAACTAAAATTATGATAATGACAAGATGACAGGTTGACATCCAGTTTTTTAAATGACATTCGAAAATATATTCAGCAATATATTCGACATTAAAATGTTTTCATCTGAATGCAGTGCCAGAGGGCGTTGCCATTTCCAGCATCGAATCTCCCTCGTCCAATAGCGTGCTGCTGACTTGGAAAGCACCGACCAATCCAAACGGCATCATCGTCCAATACGAGCTCTGGAGGAGCAAATGTCCTGATAATATCACCTGGAGTGACGACTCGTCTGCTTCACCTGGAAATAACACAAGCGCTTCCATGATCAGGGTTTTCCCGTCAGGAAATTCCAGCTCGACGTTTGTTTACCTTGACGACTCTCGTGACATTCTTCCGTTTACCTGCCATCGATACCAGGTGGTCGTACGAAATCAACAATTCTACGGAGCCAGCACCTGGGTGTCCATAACAACAAGACCTGCGAGTAAGACATTCGTTGGGGAGAATAAAATTTATGTATTTTCAGGTTTAAATGATATTTTCGTAGAGATTTGTCATTTTGATGTGATTTCCCAAGAAATAAAATAATATTCAATAAAAAATATTTAAAAGTTTAATAACACAAAAACGTTTAAAATATTTAAATACTTAAATTTACAAAAAAAGGATGTTACAATAACAAAATTAAGTTCGACTTGTTTCCAAATCTCAAAGGACCATCGGGCCTCTTGGCGCCATATTCTGTGGCCTACAACTCGACGGCCATCTTGGTCACGTGGTTTCCACCCATACGACCAAACGGTATGTTGACATCGTACGCTGTCGTCATCGGTCAGCTGATCAGGATTCAAATTTCAAACGTAACCGTTCACTCTCTGGAAGTCTCCGACCTGTCTCCGTTTACAGAGTACAAAGTGTCTGTCATTGCTTGTACAGGTTTGAAAGTATTTTTCAATTTAAACATACATTTTTCGTAATATTTCGTAATTTTAATGTAATTAACGAATATTTTTTAGATGGAGGGTGCACTGAAAGCCCTCAGACGACAGTCAAAACTGATCCGGCCAATCCCGAAGGTCTCAACCCCCCACGGCTACACCCATCTCTGAGAAATACGTGTCATTGTCTTGGACCAAACCTTTAAAACCCAACGGACCAATCAGTGCATTCGAATTGTTGAGAATGAAAACCTCTCAGCCTTTGATTGGTTGGATTATTTATTTATTTATTTATTTATTTATTTATTAATTATTTATTAATTATTTATTATTTATTTATTATTTATTTATTATTTAATATTATTATTTATTCATTATTTATTTATTATTTATTATTTTATATATTATTTATTATTTATTATTCGCATAAGCTCAGTGCGTGGGAGTGTTCGATTAAATTATGTTAATTGTGTCCCAGAAAACCCGGTAGGCCTGGCGGAGTGGTTCAGTGTCTACAATGGCGACCTGTTGACCTTTGATGACACCGACCTAGATACCTTCACCACCTACGTATATAGGTCAGGTCACTCATGAAATATATTTCTGATGACGATGATGATAATGGTGATGATGATGATGATGATGATGATGATGGTGGTGGTGATGATGATGATGGTGGTGGTGATGATGATGATGATATTTACCGAATACATGCAGTGTATTGAATTTGAAATAAAATTCCTTTGTTATCGATTGTTCAATTATTATTCAGTTATTATGAAATTATTATTCCGTTGTTATTAAATCATTATTCAGTTACTATTAATTCATTATTCAGTTATTATTAACTTATCATTTAGTTATTATTAAATTATTATTTAATTATTATTAAATTATTGTTCAGTTATTATTACATTATTATTCAGTAATTATTAACTCATTATTCAGTTAATATTAACTCATTATTCAGTTATTATTAAATTAATAATCAGTTATTATTTCAATCGAAGATTGGATTTCTTCAACGGATTCGGGCGCCTGACAAGCAAGAACTCGTCAGGTGTGACCACGTTCAGTGGAATTCCCAAGATGCTGCCAAAAATTAACGTCACGGTCCTCAACTTCCATCTGGTCCATCTGTCCTGGGACATACCAGGTGAACCAAAAACTGTGGCCAGTGAAAAAAAAATGCATATATAATTGATAAAATGACTTTATTGTTTTTTTTTATTATTATTATTTTTATTATTATTATTTTATATATTGTTATTATTATTATTGTTATTATTATCATTGTTGTTATTATTATTATTATTATTATTATCATTGTTATTATTATTATTATTATTATTATTATTATTATCACCATCATTATTATTATTATTATTATTATTATTATTATTATTATTATTATTATTATTATTATTATTATTATTATTATTATTCGTGCAGCTGTANTTATTATTATTATTATTATTATTATCACCATCATTATTATTATTATTATTATTATTATTATTATTATTATTATTATTATTATTATTATTATTCGTGCAGCTGTAAAGGACATTCAAGGTCGCATAGACGCCATCCAGGTGTCAGTTTTCAATCAAGACGAAACCAACACGACCTCTCCTAACCCAGTTTATGACGCCTTGTTGACCTCATCTTCAAACTCGACCCTTTCCTTACCGAGCCATGTTGATCTCATTGACCTTCGACCTCTGACCAACTACTCAGTGAAAGTGTCATTTGAAATGTATGGCGGAGAGAGTTATAGAGTTGATGACATTCACTTCTCGACACCAGATGGAGGTTTGCAAATGTCAGCCTGTCAATCACAAAAAATCATTTTTATTCAAATGTTGACAATTTTAGTTCCAGAAGATTTGCCTCCGCCGACCATCAAAGTCATCAACGATTCGTCGGTTCAGATATTCTGGGTGGAGCCGAAAATCTCAAAAGGACCAATAGTGGCCTATTATATATTTTTAAACCAATACAGAGTTGACCCACAAACCAACCAATCGGGATCATACATATTAAGTGACCTCGTACCATATACGGTGTACAACATCAGCATAGAAGCTTGCAATGAATATGCATGCGTCATTAGCCAATCAACCACTTTCACAACCAGCGAATCAGCGCCAGAGTTCATGAGGCCGCCCAAGGTCACCGAGGTGAAAGGTCAGAATTTGATCAGGGTTGCGTGGAATCCACCCGAACGAAGAAACGGAATTATTCTGACTTACGAGCTTTACAAAAAACAGGCATACGAAACTTGCTTTGGGTTTGTGAATCTCCAATTTACAGATTTTACATTAAAAATGAAAATTAATCCCTCATAAATTGATTAATAATTTTAAAACTCGCATTGCATGAATTCAAAGAATGCATTGTTCGTCGTTGATGCTACAGGAATTCACCTGCGACAGGAGAGAAGTGCAAATACGTTGCATGCGATGCATTGCAGGCTATCTGCGGAGACCAATGTTATTCGGGGTACAAGGTAACAACAACATTGTAAACATTACTTTGAATGCATTAATAACATTGTAAACATTACTTTGAATGCATTAATAACATTGTAAACATTACTTTGAATGCAGGTAATGACATTGCTAACATTATTATGAATACTACCGAATATTACATAGATTTGTTGCGATGGAAAATTACATTCCATACAAGCGGGTCACGAGTGTTGTGATGGCAGTTACATTCCAGGCAGGAAAAGCGAAAGTGACGTTTGCTGCGGTGGGGAATTCCACAAAAAAATGGACGACTTTCAATGCTGTGGTGGATGGTACGTTTGCTCATAAACATTCACGAACTTGGAATGTCGAAAGAAAATTATTTATTAATAATTATAAAATAATTACATGAAATAATTATAATAATTACATGATAAGTTATCATCATCATCATCATCATCATAAACAAAGTACCATCAACAATTTAAAAAGTTTCGGTTAATCCAGGTACGTCAAAGTTCCACCTGGACAAATTTGTTGCAAAGATCCAAAAGAAGACCGAGTTGTGATTGATTATGGAGACGTTTGTTGTGGAAGCATGCCCTACCAACTTGTGGGGTCTCAGCTGTGTTGTGATGGTTAGCTAAATGGAATTAATTTGTCCTCGTGATATTCATGAGATAAAGATCAAATGAATATTCATGAGATCAATATCAAATGCATATTCATGAGATTAATATCATATGCTTATTCGTGAGATCAACATCAAATGAATATTCATGAGATCAATATCAGATGCATATTCATGAGATTAATATTATATGCTTATTCGTGAGATCAACATCAAATGAATATTCATGAGATCAATATCAGATGAATATTCATGAGATTAATATCATATGCATATTCGTGAGATCAATATCAAATGAATATTCATGAAATTAATATCGAATGAATATTCATGCATCTATTCATTGTGTTTTATGAATATCCTTTGCACTAAATCGTCCGACATAGTTTAACATTGGTGAATGAATGACCACACCTACAGGTCGGCTGCAATCGAAATTGTCCAATCAATGCTGCGGCAACAAAATCATTGACTCCTCCCTTGCCTGTTGCCATGGATACCGAGACGCTGTTCCGGGTATTGTTTACGTCGATAACGAAACCACGACCAATGACGGTCTGAGCTACAAATGGTACACAAGAAGAGATGGATTTGACTGTTGTGGTCAAGATTATGTATCTGGGTCGTCCAGTATTTGCTGTACCCAATCGGACCGTTGGAAAGTAGGCCGATCCCATGATTCATTAGCATATTTCAATTAACCTTCGTCGCTTGTCATAGGTCCATTCGGTTGCGGGTGGCAACCAATCAACAACGTCGTTCGTCAAAGAAGTTCAGAAATGTTGTGGATTGAGTCTCATCTCTGATAATTTGAGTTGTTGTTCTGGTTCTGCCTACAACATCCAGGATGAGGTTTGCGCCAGTACAGATTCTTCCGGGATAAATTCAGGTAGTAAAAGTTAAATTAATGAACATAATTAATGATATTACAAGGGAATTGTTTTGAATAATATCCCGATTTTGTATCAAAATATTTAATAAAACTCCTTCGCTCGGAAGGATGTGGTCAAGGAAAGGTGTGTTCCAGAACCTCATCCAGTCAAACTGCTGTTTGTGGCGTCTGCGATTTTGATTGGTTAAGAAATCGCTGCTACACTGCGCAAAAACCTCTGCCATCAGGAGAAGATGGAGATAACGAATCCACAAACTTACATGAAAAGGGTTGTTTTGGGCCAAGTGTTCTTATTTATTCTGGGTTGGACCTCAGTTTTGAAGGTTAAAAGCAGTTAATTAATTTCAGAGTAATTCAATAATTAATAAATAATAAATAGATCGTTATAATTAAAAATTAAGAATGATTACAATTAATGATTAATGAAAATTAACAATTAATAATAATTAATATTTAATAGTAATTAATATTTAATAACTAATAACAACTAATAATTAATAATTAAAACTAATTAATAATAACTATTAATAACTAATAATTAATATTACAGTAAATCATCAATTAATGTAGTTGAAAATATTTTTGACTCTTTAAAGACCATCCTTAATCTTCAGACAAGGCCATCCAACTTTTCACAAACTATTCCTATCACGTGATCGCCATCAATTCCGTTGGCATAGCAACCAGCAACGCCACCGACATCATCACTTCCCCCGGAATTCCCCAGGACGTCAACCCACCTGAGGTCGAGGTCAATCCATCAGACCCTTTCTATGTTGTACTCACCTGGCAGCCACCCAGACTACCAAACGGTAATATTACAGTTGTTTCATGGGTACAAACTTTTTGGACGGTGTATTTAATAACAACAATAGTTAATAATTGTAATAATTAATAATAATTATTATTAAAATAATAATATTTATATAATAGCAATATTTATTAAAATAATAATAATTATTATTATTTATTAATTATTATTATTATTATTATTATTATTATTATTTTTATTTAACCTGTATTTATCCTGTTATTGTTATTACTATTTTATATATAATATTAATCATAATTATATATTATTATTATTATTATTATTATTACCAACAAAAAATATTAATAATAATTAATATTATTATATTTAAATTTATACGTTAATTATTAATATTATTTCGTCTAGGTCCCATTCTGTGGTATGCCGTCATGAGGAATTCCATGGAAGTGTCAAGGATAACACCATCATCATCATCATCATCACCATCATCATCACCATCATCATCACCACAATCATCGTCGTCGTCGTCATCACAACGAGGAATGTTCACCTACCTGGATGATAATGCTGTGGTGCCTTTCCAGGTGTACCAATATTCAATCCAGGCGTGTACAACGGCTGGTTGTAACAACAGTGAAGCAGTTAGTTAGGGATGTGTGAATGGTCTTCGAATATTGATATTTCAAATTTAAGCACTTAATTAACTTATTATTATTTTATTATTATTTTTATTATTCATATTATTATTAATACTGTTGTTGTTATTATTATTTTATTATTACTGTTATTATTATTATTATTATTATTATTGTTGTTGTTATTATTATTATTATCATTATTATTATTATTATTATTGTTATTATCATCATTATTATTATTATTATTATTATTATTATTAATTATTATTATTCTACTATTGCAATTTGTGACTCTTCCGTAAAAAAATAAATAATTGTCAACAATGAACTTAAATAAACCCACAAAGGTTGATGTGATGACCAAACAAGGTCCACCAGACCCCTTCTCATTGCCTACCATTAATCCCGTCAACTCGACCTCCCTGGAAATAAAATGGAATGATCCACTCAAGCCTAACGGATTCATAACTGGCTACATCATCCAGATGGTACGACCCACTGGAAGGGAGTTCAAAATCGTTGGTGAACAAAAATCCGGAGATGGTCACGGTCCATTGTGTCGCTCCTACGTCATTACAGGTTATACATGAATGATTATCGATTAATTCTGTCGTGTATAATTTACTGTCGTGTAAATATGAGCTGCAGGTAATAATTAATGCTTTATTATTACTTAATAATATTTATTAATTATTACTTAATAATATTTATTAATTATTACTTAATAATATTTATTAATTATCACTTAATAATATTTATTTATTATCACTTAATAATATNTACTTAATAATATTTATTAATTATTACTTAATAATATTTATTAATTATTACTTAATAATATTTATTAATTATTACTTAATAATATTTATTAATTATTACTTAATAATTATGCCGTCAATAAAATATTCCAAGGTCATGTTTCAGATTTGACTCCATCTTCCAACTACTCGTTCTGCTTGAGCGTTTGTACGGTGGCCGGATGTACTAACAGCGCCATCTTTAGCGGCACAACAGCACCTGGAAAACCCGCAGGTGAACATGATTGATGGACGATTTTAAAGAATCATTTAGCGTAGCGGATGAGTACAAGGTCAACAAATCGTGAAGATCATTTGAAATGTCATTGTTTACCGCTCAGGCCTCACGAGACCTCTGCTTTTGATCGTCGGACAAATCATGGCGGTCGAAATATCCTGGTCACTTCCCGCTTTTCCAAACGGAAAACTGCTCGAGGTCGGAGTTGAAAGGTCACGAGGTGGAATGCCATACAGGGGGATTTTCTCATCTCGACTGACTTCAAATTCTTTCGTCGACGTCTTCAATGACAGCAGTGTTTCCCCAGGTAACCAATACAGGTACAGGATCTACTTTTCTACCTCCGCCGGGAGTAGTTATTCACCTGAGTCAGCCATCTTCGTCCCAAACTCAATCCCTGGTGACGTAAGGCCAGAAATCAAGGACTCCAGGACCCTGTCTGACACCTCAGTTATGGTAGAATGGTCTGCAGGCATAAGCAACAGGAGTTCAGTAAATTCCGGATCTTACAATCTTTTAGTAATAACAGATCATATTGTTTACACCGTGATAACGAGAAGGATGGTTCCGAACGTGGATAACTACACGCAGAACATCAGCAGCCTCAAGCCGTACACCGTGTACAACATTAGAATCCAAGCGTGTCTTCCTGGATCCGATAATTCTTGTGGAACCAGCCAATCTCAAGTCACTTTGAGAACCAATCCTGCCGCTCCGCTCGAGCAATCTCCGCCTTCAGCAAAATCTCTGGATCCGTATTCGATCGACATTTGGTGGGGCCCTCCTGCCCTGCCGAACGGACCAATAAAGAACTACTTGTTGTACAGGAATAGTAAAACATCTCAAGATCAATCGCAAAATTCGTCTCCTCGAATAATTTTTCCAATGGAAATCTTGGTGGCAAATGTCCCTTCGAACATCACAGACTTTAAAGACGCCGATGAGATCATCCTACCCTACTCCGTCTACGAATACAGAGTGGTAGCAGTCGGCGCGGCCGGGGAGACTTCGAGCAACTACACGGCGGTTCGAACCCTTGAGTCCCCTCCGGGAGTTCTCTCAGAACCGGCGGTGACGCTCGTATCGTCGGTCGAAGCAGAAGCTTGCTGGAAGCCTCCACTGAAGCCGAACGGAGTGATTGTTGAATACGTCTTGACGTTTGCACTCATCCCGTCTCCAAATTCCTCAACCAGTCATTCGGCGCCGATATTTGTCAGACTCGATGGACGAACAACGTGCGCCAACGTGAGTGGATTAGATCCTTACATCAACTACAGAGCCAGAGTTACAGCCACGAACGGTGCTGGCTCGGTGACCAGCGATTGGTCAGAGCCCTTGACAACTCGCCAGAGTTCTCCATCGGGGGTTGAACCACCGACCTGTGAGCCAGTCATTGGAGGCAGATCGGTCATTTTAACTTGGAAAGAGCCTGCTCTCAAGAATGGTGTGATTATATATTACATAGTCTATGTAAGAAATTCTTCAAGCAACGCAAGTAATAGCCAATGGTCAACAACATCAAATATGGTCTACAGGGGATTGAATCAACAACATGAAACTGACAATCTCATGCCATTCACAAGTTACTTTTCAAGATTAGAAGCTTGTACTATGGCCGGCTGTTCAAGGTCACGTTGGAGGTCATTCGTCACCGCCCCTGCTGCGCCGTCCACCCCACCCGAGGTCAAAGGTCCGCCATCAGCTTCCAGCTCATCGGTCAGTCTGGAGTGGACAATTCCTTCCTTGACGTACGGCCCCCTTTCGAAATTGCAAGTTTATCGGAGCTACGAGTCGCTTTCAAGTTCAGCGAGTCAAACGTTTGGAAATGAAACTGGAAACCCTGGAAAACCCAGGTTCAAAAGGTCAGCTGATGACAGCAATTTTGAGCTTATTTATGAGATGGAAGTCGACGATGGGATTGACATGATGACGTTCTCATACAATGACACGAGTGTGCAGCCCTTCAACCTGTACAGGTGAGATGACAAGTTCATTGGAACAATTTATTAATTAATTTATATAATATAATTATAATATTAATTATAATAAAAATAATAAAATATAATACAATAATATAATTTATATAATACAATAATATAATTTATATAATATAATAATATAATTTATATAATAGAAATTAATTTATTAATACGTTGTACTGCTTCAAATTTTCTGTTTTAATAATTAATTAATAATATAATAATAATCACTTAATTAATTAATTAATTAATTAATATTATTCAAGTAATGTTCTAACTTTTAAGGTATTTCCTACGAATGCACAACAAAGCGGGTTACATCGACAGCCCGGGGGTAGAAGTAACCACGCCCCAAGCTCCACCCACTTATATTGCTCCTCCCATTATCGAGTTGGTCCCGTTTCAATTTGATAGACTTCTCGTTACCTGGAGTGTTCCAGCCAATCCGAACGGAATAATCCAAAGCTACCAATTAAATCGATCCGATCTTCAGATACCTTGGCATTTTCCAGCAAACACTTCTCTGCGTTTTGTAGATAATGGACTGTCAGCTTATACGGTTTACAAATACGCAATCACAGCTTGTACGAAAGGTGGCTGTACGGCTAGCGAGTTCAGCTCGATGAGAACATTCGAAACGGCTCCCGATTCTGTTGATCCTCCGCAAGTGTCGGCAGCCACGCCTACAACTCTGACTGCCAATTGGAGCTCACCGCGCATAACCAATGGGGCGCTCAGTTACTATGAACTAAAAGTCGACTCTCGGATTGTCTACAGCGGTTTGAACACGTCCTACGAGATACAAAACCTCATCCCCTTCACTGCATATTCGTTGTCGCTGGTCGCTTGTACCACCGGTGGATGCACGGAAAGTGTGGCTACTACAGCAACGACGGATCAAGCTAATCCCGAGTCGCTCGAGTCTCCTGAACTTGTTGTCATGTCTTCGAATGGAATCAAGGTGACATGGAAATCACCTGAACACCCCAACGGTCCAATGATCCTCTACGAGTTGAGACGCAACGGAAGCCTGATTTACATGGTCACGCCTGAGAAAACAGCAGGCAATGAGTCAACAGCATTCCCAAATCCTGGTATAACTTCCAAAATGTGGACCTTTCTCGACGCAAATCTCTCCCCTGCAACTACATACTCCTATTCGGTCACAGCTTACAATCCAATTGGTCGAGTCTCTAGCCAATTGTCGTACGCCACGACTCCAGCATCAGCTCCGGTTGGATTGTCACCTCCTACTCTGGAGGCCAAATCACCCACTACCTTACGGGTTTCCTGGAATCCACCTCTCATTCCAAACGGACAAATCACAAGTTATGGAGTTTACCTCTCGCTCTCCAACATTGACACCAAGAGCACTACGACTCTTCCCAGCAACAGAACCAAAAGAGATCTCCAAACTCCTGTTGCTCAGAGTCAAAGTTCGAAACTAGTTTACAGAGGGCTTGGACTTTCTACTTTGGTAACCGACCTCGAACCTTTTGTCAATTATTCTTTGAGCTTGCAGGCTTGCACGACAAGCGGTTGTTCCATGAGCGAGGATAGCCACATCAGAACCCTGGCTGGCCCTCCGATCAACCAGCATCCTCCTGACCTGATGCCATTTTCCAACCTCCACAATTCCGGACTTCTTCCAGAGGTTGGAGTGGAAG
>MPNW01001078.1:11892-23200 GCA_011800805.1 Hirudo medicinalis
ATGATGGGAATTAAATTTCACTTTATTTCCTGCAGCCCGTTCCTCTTCTTATCCTATCATCACGAATCGCATCTGGAAGACCTTATAAAAATGCTGAAAGGAGTGAAAATCTCCAAGGTGAGTGCTTGCGAAAGTATCACATTGAAATGATTTTATGGTTCTAATGTGATCGTGATTGTTTTATCATTATACAATTAATAATTTCAATATTTCACCCATAGGCTGCAGAAGATTCGTTATATTATGTCCTGAATACCAAAGGTTATGACATGCGCTATGATTGGGATTTCTGCCCTACCAATGGGTCTAATATTGCTCTCGATTTTGATGATGAGGAAATTGTTCGATTAAACATGAGTAAAATAAGAGACAATGTCGATGATGATGATGATGATGATGATGAATGTAGCCCACGGTGTTAAAAAAATAACCTATTTCTGATGCTGCTGCTTTTGTTTTTAGTAATAATATTGAAATATTTGGCAAAATAAAATTCATTCATCGGCCTAAAATGCCACCAGTAAAATTTATTAATTAAAATCTGGAGACTTACAGAGAGCCTTTGTTCAACTTCTAACCTTATATTTTTCAATGTGGTGTTTGCAATGCCTTGAAGAAGCAAATCCTGTAACAAATCCTGAAAATACTGATTCTTACAATCATCGTTACTTTAGCAAGATGGCCTTTATCCGTGGACCAAACTCTTGCAATCGATTATATTCTCTTAGTCCGATTTAAATGTTCAGAAATTCGACTTAAATGTTACTTAAATGGTATTGCTATTGATGAATGTTGTCGTCCTAAAGGGACGAACTTCCGATATTACGTTATCCTACTCAATATAGTGCCAATTAGTATAGAAAATGTATCAGATTATAATTAGTGCCCGTTTACATTAATTATGAACGACAGTCACTTGATACTTAGATCTTGTGGAATTGCATGTTTGACACTTCATTGTAAATGAAGTTATTTCCATACTTTTGTGATATCTTTTGGCAATCGCAACCATCTCCGGTGAATGGTGAAATTCCTACTGGATAATGGGGCAGCCGTGGATGCCTCCACAAAGGTCAAATATAAAACACGAAACAACGAATGATTAGAAATACCAATGAATATGTAAATGAGATGATGATGATGGTGATGGTGATGGTGATGATAACTTATAATTATTATGCATATCATGATAATCGTTGTAGAATGTTCGGTATTGCGGTTTATTTCTGATTTTCCTGATGTTCTCCACAGGTGTGTTTGGTGAATGACGATTTAATGCTAAATTTATTTGCTTCTTTTCATGTGAATTCAGCTTCCATTCTGCTTCCGCAACCAAAACCCACTCAACATTGTCCTGCTGGGGAGGAATCGCATCGACTGGAACCCCATTTGTGGGGTCAGCAAAGTTTTCATTTACTGCAAAGTCACTCATCTCCTGCGCCTGACGTATCTGAAGAATGTTTTTGTACTCCTTTTGCCTTCTGTGGCACTTGATGGCCTCCAAAGTGCGATGCTTCGACATTGATATTTTTGCAATCATTTTTAACCAATTCCACTTCAATGTGAAATCAATCTACTCCAATGGAGCATGTTTGATTCATCTGATGACCACAAACATTTTGAGTAACTTTTTCCAGCACTTTCATTGTGGTATTCAACGGGGTGTTTACTATCACTGCCACTACCACTACTACAACTCGAGTACATAGTGCATCACGATCCTTCTGCGGATAAAGATCAAAACTACAGATGACAGGACACTGAAGCAGATGGAGAACTCATATGGGAATCTTAACACCAGCGAAACAACTGGCTATAGTAAAGTTTATTCTCTGGATAAATTATTCAAATTTTCTGATTCTTGAATATGAATTTGTTATATACGTTTTCTAGTTATCAAAGACAACAATGAGCTTTAATTTTGACATTGGCTTTTGTGACTGAGTTTTAGTACATAACCCAGAAAATTTAACACAAAATTTAAATTGACTACTCAAACAAGTGAGTGTTCACAAAACTTCCAGCGAATGAACGTCAAAAAATAGTGCGTCAAAAAAAATATTTCCTTTGGAAAATGAATACAAGTTCCGACTTCAAGCAAACATTAGTCCGGTCGCAGACACTGAGAATTTCATCTAATATGGACGTCCTCCAGATCCAGTTGATCCCATCAACGCGTCTCCATCAGTTCGTCCGCTGGCGGGTTGAAGGGTCCCCGTGTCAGCCGTGCCTTGGACATTCCTAGCCGCTAAGTCCGTGGTTCTTTGATCCGGCAGTTTGCCTCCTGAAATAATGTAAGAATCATCCCCTGAAGTTTGTGATTGAAGTGTCTCTCTCCACTATGCTCACCTTTTTTGATTTTCCTTGTTTCTCGCACTTTCCGTTTTCGTGAAATGTTCCGCATTTGCAAGTTTGGTGATCTTGTGCGATGTGATCTTCTATGTCATATCGCCGTATCCTTCGAAATGCTTGTTTGCCCGACGGACATAACCCGCAAAGCCACTCGCCATTTTTCACGCTCCCTATTAATATGAACGGCTATCCTAAGTTCTAATTTTATTAACATGAACGGCTATCATAAGTTCTAATCTTATTAATATGAACAGCTACCTTAAGTTCTAATATTTAAACAAATTTTAAGTGCAATTTAGAAATAAACAACGTATCTTACGGTGCCCAGATATGAATTCGTGCTGGTTTGCTTCTCCCAAGGACAGAAACCACTTCCCACATTCAATTTTGCAGCAATAATAAATAGCTCCTTCTTCTTCAACAGTAAGGCATATTATAAATTCCGCCATATTAAGTATCGAAAATTTATTTATTTAATCAAATAAAACTAATTTCGAAGTTTTGGCTCGAATGCGAACTCAAAACCATTAGCGACCACTACGTACTTCTGGTATGTACTTGTTACCTACTGCCTCACTAGTGGCGGGGAGTCCGCTTTCTCGAAAGGCAATCCCAAATTAGCCCGTTAGTCGTACTTCTACAACTCGCCTGCTCAGCTGAACGTTCCAAGCCAACTACAAATGGATTTGACGCGATTTCCTTCCAAATTTAATCATTGTTACTGTTGTGTAATTGGGACCTTTGGATTTGTAACGAATAAGCAGCCAATACACATAGCCATTGTTCGCCAAGTAAAATAACTATGACAAATATTTACCCCTCAATACTCTAAAAGTTCTTTTTCTATCTGACCAATGTCACAGTGCAAGTAAGTTAATTAGTGAAACGTGAATGTTAGAACTATTCTAGAATAAGTACTTCTGGCAATCTATCCACGCTTACTTGAAATGCTGGCAGTGTAGCCCGACCTAAAGCAATCGATTGGTGGTCATTAGAAAATCTCTTGAAAACACATTTTTCGGAAATCATCCGAATCTTACGCGACGACACACCTCAACTGCATTCATTTTCAACTCTAATTCAAATAAACCCGGGTTTTGCCAGGAACAGCTACTATTAGCGAGCGGATAACAATTAATAGAGAAGAGCCACGAAACAATGGCTCGTTCGTGTTCCAATTCACGGAATTCTCAAAACCAAACCCTCACTAAACTGCTGCTTGTCGCAAACAAATCAACGAACAACTGAAAATCAAATGATTCGTCACCAAAACCAGAAACGGCGTTCAACCAATGAAGCAAAACCCGATCAGTCATCAAACCGAATGTCCTCGTCAAGAACCTCCTCCTCATCGTTGCCAATGGAGTTGTTGCCAGAGTGACTTTGACGCGGGTCCACGAACTCCAGGTTGAGGGCAGAGTGCACGGACTTGAGCGTGTCCGTTCCAATGTAATGGGCGACATCGATTTCTGACATTCTCTTCTGCAACTCCTCGATGCATCCGTAAGCCTGGATGTAAGCAAATGTGGTCACCAAGTTGATGAGAAGGAATAAATACTGGCAGACGTTTAATTGCACAGAAACATGAACTACCATTTTCCACTTCCCAGACTCTACAAAAAACCTGGTCATGAAACCGAAAATGTCCCCGATCCTCACTGCGTTGTCACAGTCCGGTTCTGCCAACAAACTCTGGCAGATCTTTATCGACTCTGCGTTATTGAGACTGTTAATGCAAAATAACGAGCAATTATAACAAGCAGTTATGAATGCCTGAAGAGTGAATTTTCAAAATATAAATGAATTAAATGAATCAATTAATCAAGAATCATTTAGGCGCCTCTGACGCTATGCAAATGGCGCATTATAAATTAACTATTATTATTTCATATTATCCGATAAATAATAACAATATTTTCGGAAATGAAATCATTCCATTAATGAACATTACTTCTTGGCCTCTAAGAACCTGTGGATGACCGTCATTCTCTCCTTCAGCCCGTTCAATCTCGTCTGCGACCTTTCATCGTCACCTTTAGTCTTCATGTCATTCATCAGCAACTTACAGGCCTCTCCGAGAGCCCCCATGGCCTTCCCATAGTCCTGGTACCTGTCTATCTCCAGCTGTTAAAATCCTAATGAGTTTAATTATAAGCAACAGAAACTCTTGTGACTGACCCCCTTTAATTCATGGAAATCGATTTTATAATAACAAAAATATTGTTAAAAAAAATGCGTTATAATTTTTAAACCGCTATTTATTTATACGACAATAATTTCGTGATTTGATTTGCTGCCGGGAATTCTTAATGGAGCTGCCAAAGCCTCGACCGCTCGGCTGCCGATGGCCCCCCGGGTGAATTGGAACCGGCAGAAGAGGCTTTCGGTGTAATAGGATGCAATCTCAAGAAATATTGTGAAAATAAAGTCATCTCCAAAGTGATTTCTCGATTGCAAACCTCTGCGCAAGACTCATAAAATCCGGCAAGATGTCCCAGAGCCTGTCCTTTGGTGTAGAACTTGATGATGTTCTTCATCGTTTCCGGATCTTTTTGCCAGTCGAGCGTCTGCAGGTAATGACCCGCCATGATGTAGATCTCCTTCTGTCGCGAGACGTTGGCGAACAAGATTATCTTCTCAGTGTCCCCGGATTTCAACAAGGCTTTCATGGCCTGGACGTCATGGGACGGAAGACGTTTTTATTTATTATTTTAACAAAATTAAATTAAAGGCATCAAAATAATTTCCACCAGGAAGTGAACATTTGTGGGCAAAAACAAGGCTCAGCCTGATGAATTTGAATGAATGAGTTACAGCTAAGAAGACAGTTTGAAACACAGTCGATCGACTGGCAGACGAACTCATAACAAAACAACTTACAAAAGAACATCACCAAATGAAAATTCATCAACAACCATCCTGCGAACCTTGATTCTGTTTCCTGCCTGGGTGAACTTCTTCGTGGCGAGGTGGTACTGCCTCTGATCCATGCAGACGTCTCCGATCGTTTCGAGGATTTCGTTCTTCTCCTCGGCAGAAAAGTTCAACTCCTTGTCGAGCGGCGACAGTTTCTCGACGAGGTCGTCCGTCATCGGGACGTGCCGGTCCTTGCAAATCCTCAGCGCTTCCAAGTGCTGCCGAGGCAACGACGGCCATCGAAACGAATTATTTTCAAACCGAACGTGTTAATATTATGGCATCAATAATTATTAATTGTAGTCAAAAGTTCATCATTAAATCTCATTCGCATGTTGGTTGTTGGTCACAGCTAATTAAGAACTTAATTTTTAAAAAATCTTTCAAAAAGAAAATGTTGATCCCGTTAAAATGCTGATCCCATTAAAATGTTGATCCCGTTAAAATGCTGATCCCATTAAAATGTTGATCCCGTTAAAATGTTGATCCCGTTAAAATGTTGATCCCATTAAAATGTTGATCCCATTAAAATGTTGATCCCATTAAAATGTTGATCCCATTAAAATTACAATAATTTATTGCATGAAGCTTCTCTCCACCTTTTTTGCCGAAGCGAGGAGCGAGACGGCCCGATCGAAGTGCGAATTCTCGACGAAGAACTCTGCGCATCTCTGAAGGAGGAGGGGGTCCGTGGTTTCGTCGAAGGACTCGGAGATGACTTGAAGGGCTGCAAACTGCTTCTTCTCGAATGCCAACTCGAGAGCTTTTGACGAATAACCTGCCTTGAAGAGCATTTAAAACGTCCGAAACTCGAGTAATTCTCAGATCTTCAAATTCTTAATATAAACGTTCAGTATATTTCTAATGTTTTGCATCTCTAATAACATTAATAACGATTAAAGATGATATTTGTGATAATTTGTTTAAAATAATGCCAAACTTCAATTCAAAGACAATGATGCCAAAAAGAGAAAAGCAAAACTTTGTTTGTCATCCTCAAAAACTGAATTCAATTAGTACAAACAATCCATTTGAAAAGTGGTGATGGTGATGTCGATGATTATGAAATTAATTATGGTGACGACGATGAAGAGGACGAAGATAATTATGATGATGTTGAACGTACCTTGTGGTAGAGGAGGGCTGCCTTTTCCTCAAATCCAGGCCTCTGCTCGCAGTACCTGGCAGCCTCTAGCATGTCGTCTGCATTTCCTTTGATGGCCATGTTCAGCAGCTTGTCATCGAACTTTCCATCCTGCATTTGGAAGACCTCCTCCTCATCATCATTATCATCATCATCACCACAACCACCACCATCATCATCATCACCATTCATGTTATTAAGTCCTGCCATTATTTCTTCTCATTAATGCTTTAACATAACATCCATCATCATCATCATCATCACCTTGCAAAGTCTGATGGCATTGCCGAGTGCCTGTGCCTTGTTGAAGTAACCGATTGCCTCCTGGATTCTTCCCATTCCTTCATACTTCCTGCCGATGTGGTAGCAGGCGGCCCTGTCCTTGCTCGCCTCGCAAACCTTTGCTGCCTTGTAACGGTGATGAAGGTGATGGTGATGATTATGATGATGATGGTGATGATGATGATGACGATAATCGATGATGATAAGGTCAATGATGGTGATGATGATGATTATTATTATTATTGTTATTATTATCTGATCAAGAAGATAACCACAACTATATGGATGACGACGATGACGACGATGATGATGATGATTGCAGAGGTAATGGCGGCGACTCACATTGTCCAGCTGGTCAAGAGCACAATAAAGTCTGGTCAGTGAGAAGGAATCGTGCGCCTTTCCATAATAAACGACGGCCTCCTCCATCTCACCGATCCCCTCCTGATATTGGGCCCACCACCTGTACATAGCCCTGCCATCAAAGTAATTGACCAATCACAAATAAATTTACTTTATCTTTTTATTTTATTATATATTTTATTTTTATAATAAATTTCAATAAATTCATTGATAAATAAATAAATTATTAATCACAATTAATTCACCAAAAATTGTCGTCGACAATAAAAGCGAGACTCACTCGTCGTCGCTGGAGTCGACGAAATCTTTCAACGAGTCGACGTTCGAACGGAGGAACATCCGAGGGATTTCGAAAACGTGGGTTCGCGACTTCTTGTAACTTGAGAGGTTCGTTTGCAGATTGCGATCGGATGTTTACAAATTTACAAAAAGAAGGAACGAACAAAAGGAGATGTTTTACGTAAAAATAAAACCGATAACGAGAACTATTATTGTCGACGATAAGAACAATTACTAATGTGATAATTAATAATGATTAATTAATAATGATTAATTAATAATGATTAATCAATACTGAATAATTAATAATAACTAATTGATAATGATTAATTAATAATGATTAATTATGACGATCAATGGCATCAATGACGAACACAATCGACGACAAGATATTGAATTCAATTCGAGACAATTTAAAACTCAAAACTCGAAGCCTACTGCTCGATGGCCTGCTCGAGGTTGCTTCCTGCCTCCAAAAACTTGGCAAAGTTGTAGTTCGTCCTCCTCAGGTTTATTCGGTCGTGGAGCTCCGAGACGCCCAGTGCCTGCGAGTGTCGTCGAGGACGACGGAGACGATGACTATGGCGATGACTTGCGACATGACGACGATGATCACGGTAGCGGTGATGACGACGACGATGATGACAATTGTTATGATAATGATTCTGTTACTGATGGAGAACATAGGCAAGGTCCAATGATAAGCAAAATCATAATCAGTTTCTAAACAATCATTTTGCAGGCATTTTGAATAAATTATCAGCTCCTGCTGTTCTTCTTTAACTAACAGCTAATTATAATAAATTAATTAATAAAATTGTGGTAAATATAATAATATTTACAATAAAGCACTGATTATTCGTGAACGATGACAAACGGACACCTCACCTTGTCCCAGTCCCCGCAGTTCTGATAGAATTCATTCAGCAGGTCGTACCTCTTGCAGTTCTTCAACAGCCTCTCTGCATCGTCCTGTTATGACCATCATCATCATCACCACCACCACCATCACCATCATCATCATCACCACCACCATCATCATCATCACCACAACCATCATCATCACCACCACCACCACCATCATCATCATCACCACAACCATCATCATCACCATCATCATAACCACCATCATCATCATCAGCAGCAGCAGCAGCAGCAGTACCACTCACATATAATCCAAGGATGATGGCCAGCTGTGCCACCCGGGCATCTTCCTCGGGCCGTTTCTCGATGGCCTCTCGGAGGAGTTTCGCACCCCGGGCATCCCTCATGTTCCCGAGGCACACGCGCGCAACGTCGAGCCTCCTCGTCTTCACGCACATCTTCGCCATGTTCTCCCACACGGACTCGCTGTCATGGTGACGTCGTGACGGTGAGTGCGGTCGCAACGAATGTCATCGTCGCATTCGAATGTCATCGTTAGGAGGCGATGCCAATTTATTGCCAATTTATTGCCAATTTATTGCAGATGATGGAACCGATTTGATGATTTGTTGCGAATAATGAAATGTTAATGATTATCCCTCATTATTATTGATAATCAATCAAACGATAATCAATCAATTGATAATCAATCAAACATGCAATACCAGTTCAATACTTATGAAAAGAAACAACTTTTAAAAAAATCGCCATAAACACTCAATCATCACACGTCATCATCATCATCACCATCACCATCATCGTCGTTGTCGCCATCGTCATCATCAACATCACCACCACCACCATCATCATCATCAGCAGCATCATCATCATCGTCATCATCATCTTCGTCGTCGTCGACAACTAAATAACTCACTTCTTTATCAACTTGATGGCCTTGAAAGCTTCGTCCATGTCTCCGAGGGTGAGGTGGAAGCTGAAGTTCATCATGGCCTCCCTTCCGTCCCGGTCGGTTCTTTCCAGGCCCACGAAGTTCCTGTGGATCCTTCGGCAGGAGGAAGAGTCATCCTCGATGAAGAACATCTGATGCTGTTGTTGTTGTTGTTGTTGATGTTTCTGTTGTTGTTGTTGTTGTTGTTTCGAAGAGGTCATTGAGTGGCTGCTCAAGGAGTGAGCGACCGCATTCTGCTGTCGGTTAAACAATCATCAATGATCAATTATTATTATTATTATTATTAAATATTTAATAATAATTATTATAAAATCGTGATTATATGAATAAATAATTTATTGTAATATTATTATAATTATTTAATTATTATTATTATTATTATTAATATTATTGATTACTATTATTATTATTATTATTTATTATTGTTATTATTTATTGTTGTTGTTGTTGTTGTTATTATTTTTTTTTTATTATCAACCTTGATTGCAAGACAAATGTCTTGCAATCAAGTCAACCAGGCATCCATAAAAGTCAAAGCAATGCAGGTGATAATACAGGTGACAATAAGAGTAAAGCAGGTGATAATTGATAATTTGATACAGGTGTCTAGGTTCAACCTTTCCCCTGGTGAAGTAGTAGTAGGGCATGTCCAGGGACACGAGCCTCGTGCAGTTGCTGTCGTCGAGGGGGAAGTTGTCGTGCACCAGGATGCCATGGTCCGACGTGACGAACAGGGACACGACCATCACGTCCACCTTGGCAGTAAAAAAAGTCACGATGTAAACAAAATAAACAAATTTAACAGCAACAAGCGGAACGAATGTGATGATGATGATGGTTAATCAGATTAAATCATTCTATTATAATAATAACAGAATGTCCTCCGACAATTCCCAAATTTCTGATTCAACCATCGACTGGACACACTAACATTCTCTCCCTCGTTCCCGACGTTCTTCCGCTCGTCGTCGACTCTGCCGGTTTTCGTCGGCACAAACTTCGCCTCGCAGACGAGCAACTTTGGATCCTCGGGGTCCCAGTGGTGGCTCGTGGGGATGCGGCCGCGAACCTCCCTGGAGCTCTGATCTCTGCCGCTGTTTAGTGGTGGTGGATTTATGGTGAGTGATGTTTTTCATGGTAATGATTATTTTCGATAATAATTACGTGATGATGATGATGAGGAGGAGGAGGAGGAAGACGAAGAATGCATAAATGGAAAGGTGGGTGGAGGTGATGATAGCAATGATTACATGCGCATGTTTAATTAATTAGCTGAAATGAATACATTAAATATCATGCTGATGTTAAAAAAAAAACATTCCCGATGGCCGCTATCATATCGAGCAGGAATACAATAACAACAACAAAAACAACATCAATAATAATAGTAATAACAACAACACGAATAATAATAACAACAGCAACAACAACAACAACAACAACAACAATATTGAAGGTTCCAACAAGGACTGCCGTGCGATTGTTGTTGTCAGAAGCAATAAATGCTTGGAAATTGATCGATAAAATATTTTCATTCCCCGGAAATCACCGATCGTCAAATTAACATGCAAACATGGAACACAAGGAAAACTTCTTCCTGATCTTTGAACTTACACCTTCGAGCGCGATCTGTTCATCGAGAAAAATGGTTGGAATCAATATTCTAAAATGCTGTTAACGGCAATAATAATAATAATAATAATAAAGGGTATTGAAACATAAAATACTTTTTTAAGTGCGTTATTGTTAACATTGCGATGATAATATCATGACTAAGCCATCACATCATATCATCATATAATCACATCGTATCATCATCACATTGTATCATCATCACATCGTTTCATCACATCATCATCATCGCAACCACATTAATTACACCCTAACCACCACCACCATCACAATCACCACCGTAATCATCATCACAATGACGATCACAATCGTCATCATCACCCACCTGTCCAGAGAGCCACCGATCTCGTCAGCATCATCCCTCCCTGTACTGAAGTTGAAGTACTGCATGGAGTTCGTTTCCGTGTCCCAAACGTGCAGCCTTCCGTCGGTCGTTCCGTCACTCTGTTGGTTACGATTATGATTACGATTGTGATTACAATTACAATTACGATCATGATTGTGAT